>JAJOOO010006049.1:0-22065 GCA_029582685.1 Solanum piurae
TAATTAAATTTATATTTTGTGTCGAAAGAAGAGGGTTCGGATGAACCTGCAATGGTAAATTGTAAAAGTTAAGTCATTTGTTTTCAATAGAGTATAAACAATAATTCAAGAGGATTATACAAATTAAAAATATGTGATATATCAACGTTTGACAAGTTATAGATTTGGATTCTGAAAAAATGTCAACGAGTATTGTAATTTATTACGACTTACACTTGAGACATTAAAAGACATACACACATCAACACCTACTACAAATTAATAATGCTGCCCTTATTGTTGTGTTAGTCTAAACTGTATTTAATGAGGATATAGTAAGAAAACGATGTACTTTATATTGGAGGAAAATGTGGCATTGTTGCATATATTCTACAAGATTAATTATCAACAAAGAAACAATTACTTTAGTGATAGAGGTCATAATAGAATTTAAACAAACAACACAATCATTAATTACCAAGACAATTTTGAACAATTCTGAAATTACTATCACATATTCTATATGAGATAAATAATTATAAGACGGTACAAACTTTATCTATGTTAGCTAATATTTGTAACCATATATAGGATAAATATAGTTCTTAATAGTATTATATGGGGATCAATATTCTTATCCTGATAACCAAACAAACGCTAAATTTATTATAACCAAAATTATATCAATGGTATTTGATAGAAATGAAAGGGAAAATGAAACAAATTAAATTAGATTATTAGCAAGTAATGATAACAATCACTATCTGATCACAATTTACCTACTCAACAAAATTATCCAAACATTTTATAAATTAAAAATAATAACCTTCACAGCTTAGTTTGTGACCACATTTGATGTCACTTTCATAAACATTAATCTTGCCTTCATTAAGCCAAATGGATGTACTAACTTATAAAGTTAATCACATCAATTCCTTAATCAATTAATCCCCCTTTGAATATATTGAATCTTATTGCTATTTTAATTTTAAACATTTCAATCAACAAATATTTTGACTATTTAGATACCACATATCTATATTTGTCTTGTAATTCATTATTTTTATTCCAAGTGAAGTAGGCAAAAGGAGTCTTCCCTTTGTCGTCTTACCAAAATAAATCATGTATAATTAGAAAAACGCCATTATATGGCAAGTGTCATCCAACTAAGCACAAAATTATTTTATTTTTAACTCTGTTTTGATTTCATTGTTTTGAAGTTGCGAGTCTATCCGAGAAAGTCTCTCTATCTTACAAAGATAGGGATAAGGTATTCGTACATCCCATTCTCTTTAAACCTTACTTGTAAGACTACATTGAATATGTTATTATTGTTATTTTTCGATTAGATCATTTATATTTATATATACTTAAATTAAAAGCAAAGATGAGCTAGGGGTTAATCTTTCAATAAAGAATTTTGATTAGTTCCTCAAACTTGGAATATTTTTTTATTATACTTTTAAGCCACTTCTCATGTTAAAACCATTTCCCCCCCAATTTCATGTCATCAATGCCTCATTTTATTGGTGTTTTATCAATGAGTACTTGTTATTAAGTTCACCAAAAACCAATGTTTTAAGGAGTGTTTAACGCTCAAGCAATTGCTTAGTGTTAAGTAAGAGGTTTTATCAAGGAAGTCATCATAGCTAATCCAAGTTATACTTCTTTCTCTTCTACTCACCCCCACCTCCATCTCACCCCACCCCACCCACCCCACACTAAATAACGAACGCTCTACCCAACTCTTATTATTAATTATCTGATATTTGAAATTTACTGCTCTGACTAATTCAAATTTGTGCGGCATAAAAATCATCAAAGAGGATATCGTGCTAACGAGATTTTCATTTTCAAGAGTTCAAAATCCAAAACTCATTATTATCATTTATTTATTTTAAAATTATGGGGCTAGCTATAGATATGAGACTTGGTCACCTACCACTTCTCTACTGCTTAAGGAAAACTTCACAAGGCAGATTCTCCATACAACTTACAAGGGTAGGAAAACTTAACTTTTTCTTCTCTAGCTAATAGCAATTGTCTTTCTTATATTTTACTTTGATTTGACTAATTATAAAATGCCACCTAGCTAGCGCTCTCTCCATTTTATTTTTATTTTTTTTGGTTCAATATAAAAGACAATCTTCATGAACATTTCATAACAATACCATATTATATAAAAATACAAACGCTAAGAATCGGTCTACTAGCTTTATTTTTAGTAATGGAGTTGTTTGTTAAAAGAGAGAAGAAATTATTGGAATGTTTCAAAAAGATAAAGTTAAAATAAATTGGGAATGTAGAAAATATCATTCGGCACATGTTAGAGTCGAAGTCAGGATTTGAAGTATATAGATTCGTGAATTTGGTCATTTTAAGCGACTAAGTTCTAAATTAATAATTTGTACAAGCGTGATAATTTTTTTTAACAGAAACACAATGTTGAACTATAATTATAGAATTTGGCTAAACCTTCAACTCGTAACTCGTATTCTAGCTCCGCGGTATATTGATTTTCTAAAAAAACCGGCTGAGCCGGCTATAATTTGTTGTTATTTTCTAGAGTTTGTTTGCTTCATAGAAAGAGTTGTTCTCTTTGTATAATAGAATCCACTTTTTGCGGCCAATTTTGCTTATAAGTAATGAAACTCTTTTAAATAACTTTCATTCTTCTAACACTTTATATAATATAAAGTATCTCCATATATATAATTACTTTCTTTCCTTAAGCCAATAATATTTTTCACTTATAGAAGACTGAAAAAATAACAAGAAATATGGCAGGGTTTAATGAATTTGGAGATGAAGAACATTATTTTGTTGGCCATCATACTGATGCTGTTATCTTTGAACTTAATAGTTTGCACAACCAACTCAAAGGTAATTTCATTTCCTCCTTTGTTCCTTATCCAAAGTCCCTTCTTGTGCATCCCTCGATTATTTCATCGACTCCTTGTTTTATATATATCCACAAGTATAGATACTGAATAACCTTGCTTAATTATTCAGACTTAGCTAATAACATTTGAACATGATCAAACTCGTGATTTTCATTGTGTTTTTACAACCTTCAATCTTGCATTTGTCAAACGTGTGTCTTTGATCTTCTCTCTTTTCTTTTTTCTTATTCTTTTGAATGAACAAGATTCATATAACTGACTTCAACTTGCTTTCCATTAAGGCTTAATTAATTTTCTTTTCAATCAATCTTGATCTTCTCTTTTATGAGACAAGGCCTAGGGAGCGATATGAAAATATTGCATTTTTATTCTCCATATTTACATCTACTATTATCATTTTATAATTTAGTTTTTAAACACATTTTTCATAATATAACGTTAAAATACGTACGATTATGAAAATATGCATATATTTAGGGAATCGGTGCGGTCAGATAACGTAACGAAAGATGTAGGCGACAAAGAATATATGTTTTTTTAAAAAAAAAAATTGGTTAATTTATATTGCATCGAGAAATTAACAAAGAAATTTTTATATTATCATGTCAATCAAAAGATATGTATGTATATATAGATTACTCTTCATAAAAGTGGGACTATAATTTTGAAAATAAAATAAATTACCAATTATAGCATATAGGAATAACGTAATATACACCGTCGATATATATAATTTAAAGTCTTTTTAATTTAGTTGCAAGAAGAGGTTTATTCAACTCTAGTTTGTGACTTAGGTAATCTTTCATTTCCATGTAATTGATTTTTAACAATTATTCTTTTTGTAACATTCGTGATGCCTATATATTACATGTACAAAAATTTGTATAATTACAAAATTTGTTATTAATTACTTTTAATTCTTGATTTTGAATATATCTTTCAGAGAAAGATAGAGAACTTGGAGCAGCTCAAAGTGAAATAAAGGCTTTGAAAGCAACAGACACTCTCAAAGATAAGGCACTTGAAGAGGTATTAACGATTCATTTCACATATGATTATGAAACTTTATTTGATATAACAATAAAATTACAAAGCTATATGAAACTGCATAATTATTTAATATCCTTGAAATTACCAAAAATTACTTGATAATCCAATTCCAATTTTTTTTTACAGCTTGGAAGTAAAGTTCAAAGACTGGAAGAAAAAATGAAAATAAGTGAAAATCTTCTTGAACAAAAGGTTTGTCATTTTATTTATTTTCCTTAGTCTAGCTCAGAAAGCAGTATTTTATCTATGTTGCTCGGACTCTTTAAAAATGTAGACGAGTGTGTGTTGGATCCTTCAAGTGTAGTGTATCTTTTAAGGATTTGACACGAGTACGACAATAATTTTGGAGAGTTTGAGTAACATAGGTATTTACATATACTAAAAGAAGTCCTAAATTGTTTTTGGTGCTGATCAAATATTGCAGAATCTTGATATCAAGAATCTCAGTAATGAGAAGAAAGAAGCTCTGGCTGCACAATATGCTGCTGAATCAACTCTTAGAAGAGTGTATGCAGACCAGAAGGACGATGATTCGCCTCCTATCGAGTCCATTATTGCTCCTCTTGAAGCAGAGATTAAGATGTATAAGAATGAGGTAATGTCTATACGTACAGTCAAACCTCTCTATAACACAACATTTCACTATAACGGTCAAGTTTTCTTTAGAACTGATTTTCCATGTTATGTTATATCATACGTTCCCTATAACATCATTTCGCTATATGCCTATATCAATCAAAAAATATCCGAACACATGAAGTTGTTATTATGTTGAAATTTCATTTTTGTTTCTGTACACCAATGTTGCCATTAACTTGTGTTTTTTTTCTTTTTTCTTTTTCAGATTGCAGCATTACAGGAAGATTTAAGGGCTTTGGAAAGACAAAACAAGTCAAAAGAAGCAGCATTGTTAGAAGCAGAAAGGATACTAAAAAGTGCTTTAGAAAGAGCATTAATAGTTGAAGAAGTTCAGAATCACAACTTTGAGTTGAGAAGACAAATTGAAATCTGTCAGGTATGAGTTTCAAAACCAGACTATAACAAGTTGTGTTGCTCGGACTCTTCAAAAATGTTGATGAGTTGTGTTGGATCCTCCAACAATAGTGCATTTTTGGAGGATCCGTCACGGATGCAGCAACATTTTTGGAGAGTTCGAACAACATAGATAACAAGTTAATAGATAGTATAAACATGAATTGCTCCTCATCTGCATGCAGGAGGAACACAAAATACTTGATAAGACGAACCGTCAAAAGATTTTAGAAGTTGAAAGGCTTACCCAAACTATTAAAGAGCTTGAAGAGGCAATTCTTGCTGGAGGAGCAG
Source organism: Solanum piurae (assembly GCA_029582685.1). Classification (NCBI taxonomy): domain Eukaryota; kingdom Viridiplantae; phylum Streptophyta; class Magnoliopsida; order Solanales; family Solanaceae; genus Solanum; species Solanum piurae. The sequence goes on from JAJOOO010006049.1 coordinate 5,259, forward strand.
CTGCTAACAAGATTCGCGACTGTCAAAGACAAATTTCTGAACTACAAGTAAGATAAACCGCGAAAACAATCCATCAATGTAACAGAACTCAATTACTCTTTGATAAACTGATTGGAGCTTTTCATGAACATGTAGGAGGAGAAGAGGACATTGGAAAGGGAACTAGCAAGACTCAAGATCTCAGCAAATCGAGTAGCAACAGTCGTGGCAAACGAGTGGAAAGATGAGAATGACAAAGTCATGCCTGTTAAACAATGGCTAGAAGAGAGAAAACTTTTGCAGGTCACTAGAACAATATGCTAATAAGTCTGATCAAATGAGTTATCATACTTAACTAGTCAATTTCTGTGAGCTGTAACTTTGTGTATTTGGATTGTAGGCGGAGATGCAACGACTAAGAAACAAGCTCGTGATATCAGAGAGAACTGCTAAGGCTGAAGCACAAATCAAGGTGAGATCTTGTTTTTACATATATAGTCAAACCTCTCTATAACAACATCATTTGTCAATGATACTTTCCGGCTGCTATTGTGAAATGTTGTTATAGAGAACATTTATAACATAACATGAAAGATCGGTTCCACAGTTAGGGAGGTCTGACTGTATGTTCTGATATTTTGGTATCTCATCTGTTAAACATATGCTTGTAGGACAAGCTAAAATTGAGGCTGAGGACATTGGAAGAAGGGCTAAAGCAAGCAACAAGTGATGTCATTCCTAATGGAACGCCAAAACCTCAAAAGACTAATCATTTGTTTAGTATTTTGTCGAGCAATGCTGGATTGAAAAAGAGATCAACGTCTCAACCAAGGGCATCTACCATCACCAAAAGTTCAGAGACTAGAAGGGATGATGCGTGGAAGCAATTCAACAAGGAAGGCTCGGGAGATAGCTTGGTGAAGAAGAGCCTGTGGGCTTCTCGAAATAAGGTTGCTGAAAAGGAAAATGCAGAAATCAAAGAAAATTCTAACGGGCACATATATAGCAAGGAAATGACAGATACACAGAAAATCAAGTACAGGGGTGATGACCATGAAGATAATAAGAACACTGGAAGCAACGAGAGCAATGATAACGATATGGTATCAGGACTTTTGTACGATATGCTTCAGAAAGAGGTACTTTGTTTGAGGAAATTCTGTGAGACAAAAGAGTCTGCTTTGAATGCTAAAGATGAAGAAATCAAGGTAAACTATCATGCCCTTTCATCATCAAATACATAACAGAAATATCACAATTCCTTTCAAAAATTTTTTTTTGTATATTTTCCAGATGCTAATGAAGAAGATTGAGACATTAAACAAAGCCATAGAAGTTGAATCTAGGAAAATGAAGAGAGAATCAGCTATAAGAGAGAAAGATTCAGTATCATCGATGAAGACAGATGAAAATGCAAGAAGCAGAAATTCATTAACAAGGTCTGCATTTCCTCTCTTCTTTTTTACACTTTCTATGTAGAGATCAAATAACTCATCCAAATATCTTACTTCATTTGTTCTGCAGCTCCATCAGGGTCAAAACATATTGAAGAAGATACATACGTTAGTAGAAAAAGATCAATCAGATCGCTTTGTTCATCAGTGTGATATATTCTTACAAAATTCTTGTATATACAAAATGCAGTTGAGTTGAGTAGCTACAGAATAAAGTTGTGATTAATTTGTGAAGTGAGGAACTAATTCAATCATATTTTGGAGAGTGATTCATATTCTTATTATCTCTCGTTGATTCATTTTGCCTATATCCTTCTTTGATAAGCAGTAACTATTCGAAAATGAGAGTGGAATACATGTATTCAAGTTTCTGAAATGTGTATTATTTCTTTTGTTCATGTACAATGCTACAATCAAGAAACATACATTTCATTTTGGGCTTATAATAGAATTAGAAAACAATAGGAGAATGTGAAGCTTTGTATCTTATAAGTTATAGCCCTGATAATTAAACTCTGGGATGGCAGGTAAAAATGGCCACCCTTCTTGATATCTCCTTTATAACAATAACAATGTCTCATTCTCAAACAAGTTGAGATTGACTATATGAATCCTCACCAAAGTTATTATGCAAAATAAACGAGAAAACTACTAGAAGCTCTCAATATTTTCTACTGGCATAAATGTAATGTGATGATTCATCGTTAATTGGCTAGTTTTAAGCTAGCTGCCAGTCAACCGCAACCCTTCTTTATCTGGCTTGATATGGACAATGTGAGCAAGCTCATACTGACATTTCTTAATGTCACCTCCCTCCAATATGTTCGTTTTTTTTATGTACAATGTCAGAATGGAAAAATGGTGTTGGTTTTGCACCTACACAAAATATTCTTATGAACTTTCTCTAATAACTCTACAACTCTGGAATTGTATCTAAGCATGGCCTCCATTTCTTACCTACTACTCTTCTTCTTCTCTTTCCCTTTAAGGATCGAACATTTTTTCCAGATTGGAGATCTTTAACATTGTTCAAAAAGATCTCCAACTGTTCTTTCGTCAATACAATCTTGACTCTCTGGCTCTTACAACTATCACGGAGATCATAAATCTCCGCAGAAGTCAGCTTCTGCACTTGCTGGGAGAAAATGGGCGTTTTCTCCAGCAATTTGTCTTCTTCCTCGAAACTCCGAACTCTTTCTTTCCTTATGTTAATGCAGTTCCCCATGACTTATTATTTGCATGTACACTACGACTAATGAATAGCTGTTCTATTTATATATATACAGCTGCTATAACATGTAACAGACAAAGAAACGTGCAGGCAACCTTCATTTTTGGTCTAAAAAAGGCATTTTACAGTTTGCAGCACCCTGCATTATTAGTTTCAGGAACAACAAATATTAAAGTATTACATGGAAGTCAAAACTCTACAATTATTTAATCATCTAACACTATTTTTAAGGCACCGTCGGAGTTGAATATTGTTTATTCTTTCATAAAGTCAAAAAGGGGTGCATCATTCATTATACATTGCACCCCTTAAGTCGGTACCTAATTAAGAGTCCGACTACACAAATTAAATTTAAAACCAGAAAGTTCAAATCTTGGCTCCGACTCTGGCTAAGACGAAGAAAGAGGAAAATAATGTCAACATTTTCAACACTTGCATTCAAAATTAGTACTGTACTTATCATTTTGATAGAATCAGACAAAAGGCTCATCTGGGGGATTGGACATTGAGACTTCCTTGCTCTTATGCCCGATGTAAGGTCAATAAGATCGAAGGAAATTGGATTCTTCCATTTATCATTTGAATGATATATGGTAGAGTTCAAGTTCAATGAAGTGACTTTTGAGTGTACTAAACGATCCAACACCTCAAGAACACGAACATGACATTTCTCAAGACGTCATTTAGCTGAACAATTCCATTCACTCTATAACAATTTCACGAAAATCACATCAATATATGTATTGACTTGACCTTTACATGCAGAAGAATGATATGCAGTAAGAAGGCAAGACGAAATATCAGCTGCTTGGCTCATTTGGCAAAAGATTTCAGCTAAATATGGGTGAATTGCTTTAGTGGAATACTCACAGCTGAGCTCTTGACTGTACTAACTTGTAACTAAACAAGCTCAACGCGGTTTAATTAATGTGATGATGCTTTTATAGGCCATAGCTCTTAGAGTTGTGTGCATCAGAAGGTGATAAATAGACAGACGGAAAAGAAGCAGAGAATATCAGGCTAGCTGAGCATATTAATGCTGAAAATGGGGAGGTGTAACAAATGGAGAAAAACTGGACCTAGTTAATGAGCTCAAGCCTAAGTATATATTAATGACCTGATTCCTTGCTTTGTTAAAATAACAGAGCCAATTTTTTCATCAACTTCCATTACATTGTGACAACATACATTAAGAATTTCGTGGCTAACTAGCTAGTAATAGGGAAAGCGAAATACCATTACTAAATAAAGTTGAACATCCAATTACATGTAGTGACATTCAGTCCTTCACAACATTCCACAAATTCAGATTAGCAGTCCACATTTAGTTAGGACAACTAGCTCTGAATTTCCTAACTGGTAAGGGAGAGCTCAAACAGGTTGAATCAAGAAATCTGGTGCTGCTCGTCTTGACTTGGTGTAACCAGAGTAGTCAATGCTGCTCAAAACATGGATGGATCAAATGCAGATCACATTTTCTTCCCCCAATAAAGCAAAGCTATCAGCAAAACTGAACAACTTGATGTTGATCTCAAATTTAGTCATTTGGTTACACTATCCATTTTATTTTCAAGTATTTAATCAGCAATGCCTCCAGTGTACAATGTACAGTGAATATGCTCCTATTTATCTCTGATACTAATTTTCTTGAGCAATTCAACTGTTGATATTAATTTCAAGAAGTATGTGCACGGGTAAAACCAATGCTTATTATATGAAAACTAGGACGCCAAATAGGGTATTACCTTTGTGGCTTTTCTCAGTAGACTGAAATACAATAAAGGTTACCTTTGGGAAGCAAAGAAAATTGTTACGTCATAACAACCATCCTTGTCAATAAACTTGGTTGATATTAAGAAGAAATATCATGCCTCTGTTTTTTTAATACAAAAGAGCTAGCTATGTTTGCTCCAATACAATGCAAACAGTAACTTGGCGCCACAGAAAACATTTTCCATGTTTTCCATCAGTTTATTTTAGTGTTCTATGCAAGATATGGTCAGATTTTACGGTAGAATTAAAATATTAATATGATGTCTCATTCATTTTTCCTCAAAATTCTTTTTCTATTGCTGATTGCAAGAGATACACTTGGATAGCTACTGAACTCAAAATTCAAAACTCCCCATCTAGAAACAAAGAGGTATCCTAAACAATGAATAATCTACTAAAGGTACCTTTCTGATGTAAGAGAAACAAAATCTCTGTAGCACAAGAATTATCAAGGCCAGAGAGCAAAGAACCCTGACCATTGCTAAGCAGCAACCACCTCTTGAGCACGTCTAGACTCCAACCATGATGTAGCTGCAACCTTTGTAGTCAAAAACCACCCAGCCTTATCAGGTGCCTCATGGAATGGAGCGTTTAATTCCTTAAGGTGCGACTCAAATACACCTGCCAGACCTTTCTCGGAATATTTATGTTTTCCATGTCCTGTGTTGATTCCAAGCAATGATGGGAACTCTTCCCCACTTTCAAGTGCTTTGTTCAAGTCATTAACCCAAATGTGCAATGCTGTTAAAGCTGCCCCAAGTGAGAGGCTCTTCAAATGTAAAGACCATTGAGTAGCAGTTCGAGACATAATATCCGTATAGATGTTGAGAGTTAGCCCAACATCTAACAACTCACAAGCTCTCTCCAACTGGTTAAGATTGACACATATGTCAATCAAACAGTTACAGTAAGCTTTCCGGACATCCGTAGTTGCACAATCCAAAAGTTCAGCAGCATGTTTCTTAAAAGCCCCTTCTTCTTCTTCAACTTCATCATCCACCAGGAATTTCACCACGTAACCAAGCTTCGGATTTGCCCTCTCAAGGCAGATAGTTAGCTTGTGAAGTTCTTCCTTTGCTGTTTGTGTCAAAACATTAAGAAGACAACCGGTAAACCGCTCATCTGCAGATAATCCCAAATCTGACAGCCTATCGAAAGTTCTTACTACATCATCTGTCCGACCTGCTTTTCCATAACACTGAATAAGCGAGGTCAAGACAAAGATATTCGGTTCAAACCCTGCTTCCATCATCTCATTCAATGTGAATTCTGCCTCCGAGACCTTCCCACTACAAGAGAATATGGTGATTAGAGAAGAGTATGTCCAGCTGTCAGGTTGGCAAGTCTCTGAGGCCGAGCTTTTCATCTCCTCAAAAATGTTAACAGCCTCATCTGTAAGTCCGACATCAGCACACATTGCCAAAAGTGTATTATATAGTACCACACTCAACTCCAATCCCTTCTCCTTCATTTCTTTATAGATTTTAAGAGCATCTTCACTATAACGAGCCCTACCATAAGCCCGAATGAGTGAAGCATAGGTACCCCAACTTGGTTGAAATCCATTGCTTAGCATTTCCCCATAGATGCTCTTTGCCTGCCATGGCCTCCTAGCTCTTCCCATAGCATCCAACAAACTGTTATACACAGTCATGTTAGGCTTTACACCGAGCGCTTTCATTTCCTCATAGACATTCAAGCACCCATCAAAATTCCCCGCAGCCCCATAAATCCTAATCAAAGTCGCAAATGTTACAGCATCTATACGCCATTTCTCTGTTCTCGCACGATCATACAAACTCAATGCCATATCAACATTACCAGCCTTACCATAAGCATCAATCATCACAGAATACGTAACATCATCGGGTTCACACCCAAAAGATGGCAACTTTTCAAACCATTCAATAGCTTTTTCAGGCAAATTACACTGCCTAGCACAACTAATAATAGTCGAGAAAGTAACATTATCAGGCTTTACTCCTCTCTCAAGCATTTCATCAAACAACTTCTCTGCTCTATCCAAATCCTTATTTTTCCTCAAAACTTTCAACGTCACATTATATACAATCACCTCTTTGCTCAATTTCAACCTTTGTTGAAAATACTTCATAGCCAGCAACGCAGTTTCAGCATTAGTCATGTTATTCAAAGTCACAACAGCATCTTGCTCTACTATTTTGTCACCCAAATCAGCTAAAACATTAAAGACATCTTCCTCTACAGGTTTACAAGAATCCAAAGACTCAGCCACTTTCATTAGAGAAGCATACCTGAAATCGTAAGACTTTCGCTTCAGCTCAGAAGCTCGGGGGCTTTTGGGGTTGACCCAAAGCTTGCTTTTTGAGGAAGAAACAGCTTTTCTATCTGAGTATTGAGAATTATTGGGATTTGATACCTGGGATTGTTCTTGAAGTGACACTTGGGTCGTTCGGATACAAGATTTGGAGTGAAGTTTGAGGGGAAAAGTGAATTTTTGGGGAGAATTGAAGTTGCAGAAGATATTGGATTCATAAAGAGGAGAAAGTGTAGAGCTTGGAGTAGACGCCATTTTCTTGGAGCAAAGCTTTAGTGTTGCCGCCCGCCTTATCAACTATGATGGAAGAGGTGAAATTGATCAAAAAGGATTGACATATTGCCCCTTAAAAGTTTAGGATTATGAACAATTTACCCCCTACACTTTTGAAATAGTCATTTGAAAACTATTTCAAGTAAATGTGGATTCCCTATTATTTTTTTCTAGACAAATTTAGTTCCTTTAATATCATTGTGAATTCGGTTCAGACGTTGGATACCTATTCAGAAGTTATCGCAATTCTAGAGGCTTGACCGAATCAAACTTCTGCAATTTGAGAATCTCTTTGTTGAATAGCTTGTGCTTCTTGACCGGAATCAAAGATTTGACCTTTTCGAGTTCTGTTTGTGACTCACTTGAGGCTCGAGAAATAAAGAAAAGATGTGTATGAACGAGATATTCAGTTACAAAAAGAAGGAAAATGATTAAATAGAGGAACTCTCGAGCATTTAGCGATCTCAAATGTGAAGTTGTCTGATGGAAAACTAATTTCATGTTTCGTTTAGATAGGACTTTTAATGTTGAAAATTTCTTGTTTCTTTTCATGTGAATTTCTCAACGAATTATTTTGAAATTTGGGGGGTCTTATGTATTCCATCTCTCGAGCCACGAAGAAAATCCTCTCAAATCTTTAGCATATGATAAGATAGGAAATTTCCCATATTATCCTTTACAAACCATAGTTTGTAATGTATTTCTTATTGTCATAGTTTCAACAATAATTAACTTCTTAACTGATTGTGTTGGAGAGCCAAAAGAATGAAACATCAAACCACGAGTTGTTTTTTAAAAAAAAATCCCAAATATTGAAAACTTATAACTCTAATTTTAGAACAATTGAGCTTAATTAGTTGTACAATACTTTTTTTTCTCCGACCAAAACAATAATCTTACAACTTATTATATGTGGAAACTTAAGTATCTTAGTTGAGTGATACACAAATTGGAATTAGAAGGACTTTCAATCGAACTTGTTAATTTTTTTGAGAAATTAGACCACTAGTAATGTTGAAAAATGACATTTATTAATCAATCAAGGCGTTGCCAACAATCTAGTTAACAACTTTTATTCTATTTTACAAAAGAAAATTAACTATACCTTGTTTATCATTTATAACAATTTGTAAAGAAAAAAAAGACAACCACATTAATAGAAGCCCACACTGCTGAGCGCAGACATTGAACCATAAGAATTGGGCCACCTTACATAATTGAGCAACCATTAGCATTTTCATCATTAAAGTACTGATCACATCTGCTCACATAACAGCCCCTACCATAGCCATAAGGCCCAGGCCCATAGTTATCGTAACATGGGGGCGGAGGGACCGGTCTTCCATACCCTTGATAACATGGGCCCCCGGTTTGGCCTTCGTAGCATTCTCCACAACAATGTCCCGGGGGCGGAGGGACCGGTCTTCCATACCCTTGATAACATGGGCCCCCGGTTTGGCCTTCGTAGCATTCTCCACAACAATGTCCCAGGGGCGGAGGGACCGGTCTTCCATACCCTTGATAACATGGGCCCCCGGTTTGGCCTTCGTAGCATTGTCCACAACAATATCCGTGTGGCGGTTGTGGGTATTCTTGAATTGGCATTGGCATTACGGGCTCTGGTGGTTTAGGTTTAGGAACTTCTTTGGGCTTTTCAGGCTCTTTAGGCTTTTCAATGATAACAACCTTAGGCTTCTCAGGCTCTTTGGGCTTTTCAATGACGACAACCTTAGGCTTCTCAGGCTCCTTGGGCTTTTCAATGACGACAACCTTAGGCTTCTCAGGCTCCTTGGGCTTTTCAATGACGACAACCTTAGGTTTTTCGGGCTCTTTAGGCTTTTCAGGTTGTTTGGGCTTTTCGGGAGGTTTGGGCTTTGGAGGGTCTTTGATTTCAATGCTTTTGATTACTCCACATCCTTTATCACATAATTTGTCACGAAGTTTTTCAGGATTGCAACAAACAACAGTGATTGTGACTGTATTGCCCTTCTCATCATATACTTGGTCTCTAATTTCTATTTCCCAAAAAAAAATCAAATTAATTCTTATTCATATTATAATATTGAAGAATTCAAGAAAAAAGAAACTTACGAGGGAATTTACAGAGAATTTTTTTGACCTTTTTGTAGCAGCTTGAACATTGAAGATCAACCTTGAGTACCATGATAGTGGTCTGATAATTAAACAATAAATTAAAGTAATTGTAAGCACACAATTAATCAAAGCTCTTATAGAAAGATTTGTGAACAATATTATATTATGCAAGAATGAACTAAATTATTTTGTATTTGTGGAAGTGAAAATATACAATAGGAGAACAAAAATTCAGAATCAATCATATGTATTAAATTCTTGATCAAACGTCATATAGCTATAGATAGATCGATCAGAATCTTTTTCGAATACAGAAAATTAGTGAATTCATACCTTTCCACCCCCCATGGTTGATACTTGAAGAAAATGGATTTTGTGTGGAGTGAAAAGAGTGTAGCTTTAATGAAAATATATACTAGTATGAAAGAAACATCAAAAAGTCTTATGAAGAAAAAAAAATGAAAAAAATAAAGAAGGAATAAAGTAGGAAAACGTCTTAAAAATTAAATGGAAGTTAAAATTCATGATATCATCTAAATTGGCAGCCACTAGAATTGCTGACTATATATATACTCTCAATTTGAATGTACTGCCTTTGATGGTCACATTTCACCTTCCCTTTCATACCAAGCAAATATATTCTCTTTTGATTTTTCATTCGATGTTCGATATTTATATTAAGATCGATTAAATTTTTTAATTATGGGATGATCCTTTCAACAAGATTTTTTCATTCTTACAAGAACTTAAATTCAAAACCTATGATTAAAGATAGATGAAACTATCAATATTCATACCAAACACATATTATTTTTAACTGTTTTATCTAGGTTTACATAATCAATTAAAAGTAAATTTTATGATGATAAACATAACAACTTGATAGAGTGATTGATGATTAATTTGTTATAACATGTTAAATTATAATACTAGCAAGGGAGGAAAAGAATCTTTACATTTTATCAGGGAGGTACCTTTTGAGTTCTGTAGAATTAAATAGTTTTGATCCAAATAATTATTTATGTGTTAGGAAATTTATTTAAATATTTATCTAAATTGATTGGGTTGGTGTACTACCCCCACAGGTGCTAGCTATATGTAGGCACTCAATCTTTAATTTTTCATTAAATTTTACCTAATTTGTAATCATAAATCTTTTCCACTTTTTTGTCTTCTACAAAAGAGTGTAAATGAAAATAATTGAACATAGTTGACACATAAAATAATGGACTAATTACAAAAGTTGTAAGTGGAAAATGATTAATTGTGGTGTGTCGGTTAATGTGCATGCATCTCAATGAATTTTAAACGTTATGTTATCTCTTATCAACACAAGCACCAAGTAAGTCTTCGACATATATATGAGAAGAAATCACATAGTTTTTTTTTATTGTCTCCATTACAACTCATGGTTTTCAATTCAATTTATTGACTACTAGGTCACACCTTGAAGGTCTAATCCCGTGACCTTTTTGATGGTTTAGAAAAGACCAAATAATTTCAAGAAATGAATTCAAGATTTGAAGTTTATGAATTCATCCTACATCAATCTGAAATTAAAATATTTAATAGTAATTGGTCCATAATTATATATTTAGTAAATTAATAAATAAAACCAAATTGATAGCGATGATATAGAACAGTCAAAGGTCAACATCATTAGTACTAAAAATATGTGGGATTCTTTTATTTTAGGTAGAAATTTAATGTCAAGGTGGGTAGTGAGGGACCAAACTCAAAATCCATAACTACAAAGTGAGGGGCGGCTTAATAACTTTGTTGATCTATAGCCAAATTCTAAATTATTTTAATTTATGTGATAGTGTTTGATTGAATACGAAGATTAATAGGAAATAATTATCATGTTAAAATATAAATTGTATAATGAATTTAATTTATTGAAGGTTCTGAAAGATTGCATAAAAATCTAATATCAAACATTTTGAAACCTTCTTGAAACGCCACAAGTTCGGCATGTGATCTCTTGAAGTTCAAACATGTTTGCTTTGATAATGATGTCTCTGTATACACCTCATTTGATACTTTATTCTCATGCAATCTTATCCAAATCAATCAACGATAAAGAAGAACAATGAAATCTAAATATATTATCCTAGTTGTAGCATGATTGACTAACCACTAATATTCAGAAATTGTTGTTATTCTTAGCATGATTGAAATGCTTCTTCAATTCGTAAAGTAAAGCACCAAAATTACGTAACACATCTAAATGAAAAGAGATACTTTATAAGTAACCTGTTGAGGATGTCCATTAAGTATTTCATTTTGAAAGTGAATTCCCCGGGCCATTCATAAAGTTGGGCTATTTTGTTCTATTAAATTGGCCCATAAAATCAAGAGTTCGTACCACATTCGTACACAAAAGCCCATACTGAGAATCTTATCCATATATCATTGAGAATTTACATACATTTCACTAGTTTAGAAGTTAATTACTTAGATACACTTTAGTTTGCAATATTACGTACATTATATATGAAAAATAATCTTTAACGGTAATTAATTAATGTTAATAGCTCAATTGCCGCTAAATATATATTTTAGCGGCAGTTAACACTCTTTGTATATGTCCCTAGAGCCTTTAGCGACATTGAATCTAAGGACACTTAACAAATTAATGTCGGTAAAGACTTTAGCACTCTTTATTAATGTGTCTATTTATTGCCGTTAAAAGTTATTTTTGTTGTAGTGGTATTTTACTAGATTTTGGTGCCTCCAGATATGTCCAGATACATGTATCTCGTTTATGTGGGGTCAAATTTATGTGTAATTTATTTTAGATACATTGTATCTAAGAAGATTCGCATATATCTGGATACATAGAAAATCTCGCTCACCTCCCTTTTCTCTCTCCCATCTCGCTCGCCACTCTCCCATGTGTTTGGATACACAAATCTCACTCGCTTCCCTCCTCAATCTCACTCGCATCTCTACCTATTTTGTGTATCTGGTAGCAAAATACATGTATCTAAGAATAAGATACGTAAAAAAAACTCTTAATTAATGGTAAGATACATAATATTTTAAAAGTATAAGTAATAATTGTATATATGATAGTGAAGTATGCCTAATTATTCTTTAATATTTAGAATTGTTAATTATTCAAATGACTTATAATATTTTTTTTCAAAGAACCTATGTTTGAATTCATAATTCGACTCTCCTATTTTGAACCTCTCCACTCAAAAGATCACACAAAGATCTCTTACGTATAAATTAAATATAAAATTTCTTTAAAAAAATGTAAAAATTGAAATAATTTGATAAAAGACTACAAAATCAATTGTGGGAAAATTTGTATTTTTTATATATATTGTCTTTGAGAGAAAAAGCACAATGGTGAGCAATGTAATGATAATGGTGAATGGGAACCATATAGAGGCATCAAGTTGTTTACAACAAGACAAAAGGTTGAGAAATCAATCACCTTCAAAACTCTCTTTTCCAAAAATAAAAAAAGATTTTGAATTATGCACAAAAAGATAGCAAGGACTTGTTTGATTGTACCAAAGACCAGATAACCATGGAGATAACAACATTTTATCACCACACATTTCACTTCATCAATGCCCATCCCACATACTCCAATCCCGACGTTTCAATTTGCTTTATCTTATTCTGACTTGACACAAAATTTAAAGTAAAAAAAATATTTGAATCTTGTATGCATCTTGATTACTTCTACGAATGCAATCTATCTCTTATTAATACAAATATCTGATAACTTTGTCTTGAACAAATTTTTTTAACAATAGACTTGTTCTTGTTGAGGTTTAAGTAGTATGAGACCTTATGGTTATTAACTAGTAAACAATAATACAAAGAAATGTACTATAATGATAAGAATCTCTCATCACTTTTCTTTGTTCAAATTGTAAATGATGATAAAGAATCTGTTATGCCTCTATTTTTTCTCTAACTTTGATGATGATCATCCTCTAAGTCATTGATTTGTACACCAAACTACTATTGTTCTTTGGATTTTCATTTGAATTTTGTTTCATTTTCTTGTTCATTTCACTCATTTTCATATATAGGAAATTGAATAAAAGGGACCTTTGGTACATTCATCTAATAATTTAGAGAGTTTATCCAAAAAGTATGCTTCCTTTGTCATATCTAATGTGTACTAATTTCTTTGGCCTTTTTGGGTTCTCAAATATATTCTTTCAAAATTATTATCATGGTTAACATAGACTTTGAATTGGCCCTTTTTGGAGAACAAAATATTAGAGATAATTAGATTGATCAAGAATTTAAGTTAGTTAAAGATAAATTGTTATTGAATCCACTATTTGTTTTGTCAATTGGTGTGAGTTTGCCATGGCTAAAATCAAAATTGCACATCTTAAGTTTAACTAGTCTAAACTAGTGTAATCTTATTATTTGATTTATTTATGTTTAGTAAACTATTATTAATCCCAAAATTAAAAATAAAAATGAGATAATTCATTGCATCATTTTGTAATATATGTAGCTTTCATAAAATTATATACGCATTAATATGAAGTACATACATAAAGCGCGTGCTAGCTAAAAGCTAATCCATTTTAAACAGAGATAGGAAATAAAAGGAGTGAGTATTAAAAAGACAAATAATTAAATGGGAGATTAAAATGGAAAAAGTAACGTAAATTAATGATCAATAGTGGACAGCTAGGACAAATAATAGGATGCTGAATCAGCAAATTAGACCATTATGTCATCAATACTTCCTTCGTCTCAAAATTCTTGTTATGTTTTGTTTTCTAGAGTTAATTTGACTAATATTTATAGTTAAATTAATTAAATTAATTTGATATTTTAATATTCAATAACTATATAAAAACATTATATATCACCATTCTTCTCATATCAATATGTCAAAAAATTACTTTTTAATTGATAATGTAGTTTAACCCTAAAAAAGAAACGTGACCAATAATTTTGGAAGGAGAAAGTAACATGCAATTCAAGAAATTCCACGTCAGATTTTGCTGCTGTCAGCTTATCTCCACCTCTCAACTTAAATGTTTTCCCCACTACAAGCAGTGAGACAATTACAAACACAGACTCATCAAATACTATAATTTTGAAGTGCAAAAAAGTTTGAAAACATTCATTCAAAAATCAGCATTGTTTAAAGATGGGGGAGGTAAGTTTCTATTCTTTAACAAAACTTATATTCTTGAGTCGTAGGTCTACTAAAAACAATCTCTCTACTATTACATGGCTGTAAGGGTAGAAATATATGTGTTCTCTACCCTTTTCAAATCCCACCTTGTAAATTATACTGGCTATATATTGTTATTGTTGTTGTATATTTCAATGTATAGGCTGAGGCGAATCTTGAGTACAACATATGAGTACTTTATGAGAATATTATCTAGATTCTATGTGTGTATATATATATAAAAAAAATCTTATAAAAAACATATATGCAAACAAAATTGATTGTAAATTCAAATATATTATTTTTATATTAACTTGGGGTTGATGTAGGAATTCATAAATTTCAAATTATGAATTTGCTTCTTATGTAAGTAAAATGACAAGAGTTAAGATTTAAGTTCTAAACTCAAGAAAACGAAAGTTTATTGGGTTCTGAATAAATTAGTTTCTTACGTACAAATTAAATACATGATCATATATAGTCGATATTACAAAATTTTATCAAATTCGTAGACAGGCTTGTAACTCCGCCCATGAATATGTATGTAGGTACTCTAATGATTTTTTTTTGTTTTTGTTTTTATTTCTTAGGAGAAAAAGGAAGAAGAAGAGGCTCAAGAGATGGTGCTAAAAGTTGATATGCACTGTGAAGGTTGTGCTAGAAAAATTGCTAGAGCCTTGAAAGGCTTTCAAGGTCTTATTTCTCTCTAATTTTTCCAATTTTTTTTATTATTTGATTTTTAAGGATTTTTTGTTTTGGAACTAGACATTAATTTATTAAACCATTTGATTTCCCTTATCCCTTGCACGTTTCCAATTCAAGAATTAATTTACTCACAAGTAACACATTATTAAAACCATCAATAAACCAAAGACTATAGTCCAACCAAAGACATCAGCTTTATAACTTTATGTGTTAAATAGTACATCGATGTTGTTTTTTGGTATAGTTTATTACGATTTGAGTTATATGCACCAACGATAAAAAAACATACTTATTAACTATATATAGTAGCGCTATCTGTAATTATCTTTTAAATGAAACTCAGGAGTAGAGGAAGTGACGATGGATTACAAGGAGAGTAGGGTGGTGGTGAAAGGCAAAAATGTAGATCCACTTAAAGTATGTGAAAGGGTGGAAAGGAAAAGTGGTAGAAAAGTTGAACTTATTTCACATATGACAAAGCCATTTGAGGAAAATACAAAGGAAGAAGAAATTAAGAAAGAAGTAGAGCCCAAACAAGAGAAAAAAGATGAGGTAATTTATTTTAATTTACTTACTATTAATTAGTTAATTAAAATAAGATTGAGCACATAACTTGTGATTTAATTATCTCTTGTCTCATTAATTTGTTACTTGCACATTGATTTATTTTGTGTTCTTTTCTATAACCATCAAATTTTCGGTAGACTATATATTATTTCTTGAATTTAGCTGATTAATCTAGATCGAGTCATATGAACTTGAAAATCTCATGCATGTTCAAATTTGATTAATATTTAATCAAGATTGTGACTTATTGCTTCAGGTTTGTAACTTAGTTGGTTGACTATCTAAATTTTCATCTTATTAAAAATGAAATAGGCTATACATGGTTACAAATGAAAAAAATAGTATAATATAGCTAGGATGGACAATGTTTTATTTTGGAGCAAGAGGATATTTTGGGGTACCTACTGGGTACATTTAACTATATACTATATGAAACTAGAAAGGGACCGTGGAGTCGAAATTTGAGTTTGTGAATTCAAGAATTAAAGTTTTGGGAGCTAGGAGAATTCACGAGTCTAACCGACATTCAATGTGTTATGCATGCATGGAATGTTATGTTGTTTGAATTTTTTAAATATATATATATATATATATATATATATATTGGAATTTTTATTGAATTTTCTAATAGTACGTTATGTATTTTTGGAAGAGCTATTATATAAATACGACAATATAAGTAAAGGGTTCAAGAAATATTAGTTATGTGTTTGCGTGTGCACGTATGCAAAAAAAATATGATCAATATACATCATGTAAAGAACAAATATACTTTTAATGGTGTGAATCCCCTACGAATCGGGCCAAGACAGATAATATCACACCAAATTAATAGTGTACCTTTGGGTTGGTTTAATTGGAGAACAATTAAGTAGAATTCATGTTTCAATTGTTGTTGAGATGTTTTGGGCCTACATTTTAGACAAATGGGATGTATGCCACCAGTGCAATTAATATATGTATTTATTAATGATCATTTGTATGTACTACATACTCCTGCCTAATTATATACATATATTTTCATCTTCTTGATAACTATGTTTAACTGATTAGATGAATTAATTAACATGGAAGTGTGATACATACATATACATAACAGCCTCCTCCAGAAGTAACACTTGTGTTGAACGTTCAAATGCATTGTGATGCTTGTGCTCAAGTTCTGCAGAAGAAAATCCGCAAAATAAAAGGTATCGTATAAATAATTTATTCAGAATTCATCATAAACTTTAACATCTTAGCTTTGCCTCTATATGTACACG
>JAJOOO010006051.1:0-15186 GCA_029582685.1 Solanum piurae
TAACAATCATATATTCTTAACAACAAGCTCAAATTCATCAATTACCACCTCCACAACTACAACCTGCTTAAACCAGCCCAACATAACAGTTCACAGTTCACAGTTTACAAAGCACATAGCTCAACACAACACTCTAACAATTTCATATCCTCAACAACAACAACAGTTTCATATCCTCAACAACAACACTCTAACAATTACATATCTTCAACAACAAGCTCAATATTCATTAGTCACAAGTTCCACAGAAAGGCACTCACAAGATCAAGTTCACCAATAATAAAGAAGTGCAATGCAATGTCAAGTATATTGATGCATGTCTGACCTAATGATACACACCCGCTGTCTCTCAGTCCGGGACCCATGGGGGACATATCTGTCCATGCATCCATCGCGGCGCGCGATACGTCCCTCGATATATAGTATCCATCGCGGCGCGCGATACGTCCCTCGAAATATAGTATACATCGCGGCGCGCGATACGTCCCTTGAAATGGTACATCCTCTTATCACATAACACTTATCACAACCATGTCTCAGAACCAATGCAAATGACATGTTCACACAAATAATGAGGAGATGACCATTTTCATAATTCACAACAATACAACTGTGATACAATATCAACAATGATTCAACAAGCCTTTCAACTCAGTCTCAAACATCACACATCAACAATTAAACACATTGCCTTTTATTACCCCTTTTTCATCATTAGAAAATAATCAATATGTACAAGTCAACCCATCACCAAGTCTCATTACCCCCAAACACATATCACAAGGAAATACACGAATTCCATACACTTAACAAGGGTTTAGAAATTCACTTGCCTCAAATAGTCGAACAATCACTTCGAAACTTGAGCCTTCCCGTTTCGTTAGGCTTCCAAATCAATGCATCTATTCAAATAATCATTCACAATAAGTTTTCAAAACTAACAACAACCATATTACTATAGATCTAGCCTAGACCCAAAAATTCACCCAAATTTATAATCAATTTCCTTATCTTGCTAACATGTCAACTCTCATAAATTTCCAAATTTCAATGCTAACGTTAAGTCTTCATTCCTCCAATTACAATAACTTTAAAGGTATTCAAGTAATATAATACACCTATATTCAATTACTCTTAATATGTTGAAACTTGATTTACAATACAGTAACCAAAAGTAAACAAAACAACTCAAATCACCGATAGATTACACCATTAGCTCTATATGTACCATAACAACCACCAAAACTCTCAATTCCTCAAGTAACAGAATGTCCGTGCAAGCCTAATAAATTCCATAAACTCAACTCCAACTTCTCTCCTTTTTCTGTACTAATACTCCAACATAATTATAATAATACTATTAAGACTTATACCTATATACATAAATCTATCAATTGAACAATTACCTGGTATAATCCAAACAGTTGACTAATCATTGGCAATCATTAACTAATGACGGCTATCAAAAATTTGCTCTAATTTTGAACAACCTTAGAATGTACGCAGCAACAACAATAACTTATAACCTACAATATAATATTCTCTCTTTAAGATAGGATCAGTGCATTACTTTATTCTTACACCTAATAATTTAATTACGTAATCACTTATTTGAGGAATAAAGTTCTCACCTGAAGCACCACACTTTATCTTCTCACAGATGTGTCCTCTTGTTACAATGTCAGATCTAACACCGAATATATTCTGCGGTTCCCTCAAATAATTTAGGTCTAATTAATTTATACATAGTATAAGGTCTTAAATAAATTATCACTTTAGCCCACTATCTATCAATTAAGTCAATTATCTATAATTACTCATCAACTAATTAGCTAAAGTTAAACGAATAGTTCAGAATTTCCAAAAATAATTTTTCGGGTCATTACATTATCCACCACTAAAAACCATGTTCGTCCTCGAACATAAGGAAGATGAAGGAAGAATAACCGACGTTGCCAAACACTTAAGGTATGATCTTCTAGAGTCGGTGTTGATCTCTCCAAATTTTCTCCTTCTTAAGACCATTTCATCAAGATCAACTACTAAGAACTGAACTTCCGAATCAAAATTTAGTAGATCTATAAATGAAGAGTGATTACGAAGCCACAAACTAACCCATGAATCCAATCTAAACTGACCTTAACACAACATCATGACGAATCTTTTCTAACATACCCAAGATAACCTTCTGAATCAATACTGGATACAACCAAAAGTGAGCTTGAACCAACCACCACACACTCGTAATTCATCAACCATCACATATCTTATCACGATTCCCTTTTCACAACACAATCTTTTCCCAAGCTTAAGTTATAAAAATTGGATCCTTAGACATCGGGTACCCATCAAGGGAGAATCAAACATATTTAATCCAAAGAAGAACAAGATCAAGTAAGCACCCAACAAGTGGTTCACTCTAGAATGCATAACCTTTAACAACACTGTCGGATAACTGTAACTATTCACAAAAGCTCTTCTATAAGTTCTCATAAGCAAGGTCGTGCATATAGAAACAATGGTATACTTCTACTTTTCCAAACAACACCAAATATGCCACAACTGAAGTGAACAAATCTAACAAAGGATGTCATCCTACCAAGAGGACAACCACATGATCGATACACCCGATCCACCACTAGAGATTCACCCATAGATATGAAAACATGTGTGGGTATAGGTAGCGAATCACACTCCAAACCATATCCAAAACGAAGTAGATGGTCATATAAGAATATACAGAACCAAAGTCAAATAACACTAGATATTTCTTCCATAGTGCCCATATCAAAAATTTTCGTTCATATGACTATATCTCTTTAATTTCCTAGTTACCCACAATCACCAATCTAGTTTCGATTATAATTGCTCGCATACTTGTTTTATCGAACCACATATGCTCTTCATAGTACTTCACTAGGGTCAACACTCTTAATACTAACAGAACATCATAGCCACACCATCCATTTACCTTACTCTAGTATTAAAGTCTTCTTAGCAAACACATTATCTCCTCCAAAAAAAATTTGAACTATGGCTCTCTCTTTCCATTTAAGCATTTCATGACAAATACAGGTCACACCCAAGACTGATAGCACTAATTGTAAATCTAAAAGTACTTTACCATCGAGATACAACAATTGAATCACACTTAATGTCAACTCCACTTAATTTTTCAGATACCAAATTTCAACTAATATTCAAAACCATCATATACCTCATACCAACACTTCAAAAATTCTTGGTCACTCCAATAACTCGTTATACTATAAGCTCATAACCTCTACTTACTATCAAATTCCTATGTAACACATCATAACAGTCTGTATCGCCCCATCAACAAAGTAGTTTCAATCCCCTCGAATCCTCATTACTCATGTAAAACTGTAGGTTCACACTGTTAGACATCAATAAGTTACATATCATAATTTGAACAATCTAACTCGACATAACCACATAGAATTTCCCACACCTATTGCTTGTCACCAAACCAAAAACTCAATCTTTAGAAAAGTTGATGATAACTTCCTAGTAAGTTTATACCGAATTAGTTCACATCTAGCAGTCATATCTAAACTCATAGGCAAAAATCAATAAATCATTCAACTACAAACCAAGGGCTTATACGAGAGGTCTTATTCCTCCACTTTTCTTAATTCTTCCCATGACACAAAATTCTAAATATCTTTAACCCTTTAATACACTAGACTCTTGTTCCTTTCGTTGACTCGCTCACACTAATCTTATCCTTTGACCAACAACCCGTGATTCAATCAAAAACCAAATTTACTATCCAAATATTTTTAAGTCCTTCTAAATGCTTCATACTCAATGTGATTGATCATTCCTTACCTTACCAATTCATACCTTGAAAAAACACACTACCACAAATCTAAACTCACAATGAAAAACTTGAATTTTGAATCCAACTTTGTAACATAATCCCATTATCTATCAACATTAGTTCATACTTTGATTTTTTTTTATTTTTTTTTTTAGAATTCACGTATCTTAGCTTACCATTGATCGTCTCTCCATCGACCTTATCATATCTTTCGCTAAAAACTCAACCATACTCATTATCAAACTCAAAACCACAAAAGAACTTATCATCACACTCGAACTGAACGTTTGTACACTCCTTTCTCAAGTTTTATCCAATACATTTTAATCAATTGATGAACCCGTGACACTATTACCATAACTAGAGCAAAATGAATGAAATCACGCATCTCTGAACCCAGTTCTCAATACCTTTGAAGATACCTCTTTAGCCCTTGCAATAAAATAAAATATACTTACTCTCACCTCTTTCTGAAGACTTCACTATATCCGACACTTTTTCATTATGACTCTAGTTGCTTTAAATTTTTATTCGAGTGAAGTCCCCACATACTCTTAGACTTTCCATACAACCACATTACTCACCAAACAATGGAAAACCACAACATTAGATACTTGCTACTCATTATTACCATACAAAATTCGTTTAACCAACAATTCTTATCATATAGTTGCATCTCAATCAAAATTTATAGCAAACTCTTATTACCATTATACTCGGTTATCCCTTGCCATCACCACGAAGTCACCGTTGCCATCGACATGACACCTCAAACCTAGATATACCAATCAAATTCAAAGGACTAACTTAATGTAATACACACTTTCTTACTAAAATCTTCATTTGCCTTCAGACCAAGTATACTCGTTGAGACTTCCTTTATATATAAGCTTGTCATTCAAATATTAATCCACTCCCTTGGAGCTTATGCTAAAATCAACACTCATTTAAAATTCTCGAGATACACTTCACAACCTAGACACATCAATACCTTACCAAAGATCCACCACTAGAACACATCACGCCCCTCAAGAAGATTGTACTCAAATAACCCACATATTTCTACCCATTAAGTAACTATAATGCACCACCAAATCCGTTCAATCTCTCATCCCAAGCCATATGCAATATTTTTAAATTAGAGGTCGGCGTTCGGTATTCGATTTGAGATTTTTAAATTTTGAATTCTGTAATTCGATAATCAGAAAAAAACTTAACTATACAAATTAAGTACCTTAATTACCACTATATGACAATATTTTTTTTCTGCCTATATAACAATAGTTTTTTTCCAAAGTTATGTTTTACTAATAAAAAAACAAGTAAAAAAAAAAACTGCTGATTAATGCACCACGATTTGTGCTATTCCTAAATATTTCTCAAATCTTTTACATTCCATGATTTATTCAAATTGGTTATAAATATTCTCTCCTATCAACAAAAGGTTTCTTAACAAATATAGAATTCTCTTTCTGTTCATTTCTGGTCCACTTCAAATCATAGATACCAACAATTATTCAATCCTAATTCAACATAAAAGAGGTTGGGACGCATCAGATATTAATGATAATTCACTATTTAATTGGTATTTTTTTAATTGAAAACTTGATGGTTACGTTGTGGAATTGTGTTACAAGCGAAAAAATAACGTTGCAAATTACTTTTAAAAATTGAGATTTGATAATCAAAAGACAAAAATATTTAGTGATAATATATCTTTTGGTAATTGATTTGATGAAAGTGATGGTTTTTTAATTATCAAAATGTTGGATTGCGTTGTAATACTGATTTTTTTGGTGTCATTCAGATTTTGTTTTTTTGTACTACTGATGGTGATATGTTGATTATCAACATAAATATGGTGTATATGGTGTAAACACCATATTTAAAAATTGAGTTTTAGCTATTATGAGTCGTTTAGTTATTTAATTAATGGTGTAATATATGTTGTTGTTATTCACCAATTTCGTGTTCAGATTATTGTTTTTATTAATTCTTTGATATTTTTTAGGATTTTGATAATCGGAATACAAAAATATTTAGTGATAATATGTTTTGGTAATTGATTTGGTGAAAGTGAACATTTTTTAATTATCAAAATATTGGACTGCATGTTTGTTGTAATACTGATTTTTTTGGTCTCATTCGGAGTTGTTTTTTTTTGGTACTACTGATGGTGAACATGTTGATTATCTTTTGATACATAAATATGGTGTAAACACCACATTTAAGGTAAAAATTATATTTTCAGCAAGAAGCGTGCTTAAAAACATAATATATAATTTGAATACATTGAACTGCCCATTCTCTTTGACAATATTGATTATGCATAAGTTTTTGTATGAAACAAGTAGATACGTTGATTACGATATTGAAGGAGTGATATATGATGCAGACACCAATTATGAAGGGTTAATTACCACTATTGCTTCGCAATTAGGTGTGGACACAACAATATTTCATTTAGAACTGAAATATGTTGTGAGTGGTCCATCACCACCAATGAAGATTCATAACGAAAATATGTTGTGAGTGGTCCATCACCACCAATGAAGATTCATAACGATATGTGTGTCCAAGTTTATTTAGATTTAAAAAAATGTAATTCTGATTTCTTTTCAAAGTAACCATTATGTGTAACATGTATGGATAGAGCTATGGAAGCCATTGATTACCAACTTTTGGTTATTCTTGATTAGTGAATTCATATTATTGTTGATTTAATTAACATATCTTTGGTATTTTAATGTTTGGCTGAAAGTCTGGTATTAAATACCAACTTGTAATCTTGAAATAAACAACCACTACTTAGAGTAGATGAAATAAAAAATAATACACAATGTTAAGTTGAAAATTTTGGTATAATGTTTGAGTAATACCAAAAGTTTTAACCACCAATAATGATTTGTATAATTGCTAACACGTACATCTTTGGTGTAATTGTGGTGAAATAATCACAAATAATATTCGAACTAGGGTTATATAGTGACTGATATTTTGGTATTGCCTACAAACGTGAAAGATTGAATACAAAAATTGAATAGTTTGAATTGAATTGAAAGAAGAATTAATACACAATTGGTATACTTGTAGAAATGTTGAAGTATATATTGGCTGTTAATCTATTATCACTTAAACATTGCATACAATATTTTGAAGTATAAAAGACACTTAAACATTGCATACAAAATCAGTCCTACACATAAAATATTTTGATTTGATGTCATAATTAACACACAATTTTTACATACAATAAATTGGTATACCATTGGAGTAATACACCAAAATTCTATCATATTAATGGTTATATATAGTGACACTAACTTTGGTATTATATACCAACAACATACATTTAGATTCACACATTGAAATTATATACCAACCTCACGCGTTGATGTATTACAAGCAAAACTCACACTATTAAGTTATCACAATAAACCAAAACATGAACCAAATAAAAGTAGTTTCTCTGTAAAGCACACAACATCCAACTATGGTATTTCAAAAAACCTAAAAAAAAACTAAACACAACTAGAGTATTGTCCAGAATTGTAACTAAAAAATAATCAAACAAAAACATTCATGACATTGTCTTAATAAAAATGCAAATTTTTAATCCTTCTTCCCCCTCTGGATTAATTGGCCACCTTTTCAGGAATCTTCCTTTTCACTAATAGTACCAGTATCGATTTTTCTCTTTCCGTAATTCCACAACAATGCTTCGTATCGCAAACGAAGATTTTCACAATAAAAAACTGACATTGATATATCCATATCTCCTCGACAAACATATTCGGCGAATAAACATGTATACAAACCACAATCACTACAAAGATAAAAACCAAGTGTTAGAATTAAAACTTATATGCTACTAAACAATTGCAAATAAACACAATATACTTACACTGAATCATCAACTTGTTGTGGGATGTTGTCACGCTTCATGATAGCCAAAGGATCCCCAACTGATTTTTTAGATTCCCAACGCTTCACAATTCATGGTTGAGATTGACATAGGAACACCAACGCGATTGTTTCTTCTTGATCTAAAAAATAATATATTAAAAATTAATAAATTATAATAGTCATAAAATGCAAAATTTATAATATAAACAAAGAAAACATTTGCATCAAACATTACAGTTTAAACTTACCTTTCGTAGTTCTTGTATAGACTTTTTCCTTATCTTATTAATCAAACTATCCCCTTTTTTATTTAAATCCTTCGTACCTTTGCTCACTGAACCTCCGTCAACTTTCTGCTGCAAAAAAAAATTAATTAATGTTACAAATCTTTCTAATAAGAACAAGATTCACAACTTGCATGCCACAAAAAAATAGAAATATAATCAAATATAAATAAATATCTTTAAATCCTAATCATTATTTACTCTTAATCTTTTAGAAAAGGGAATTTCATCCTCAAAATCGATGTCATGTGGATAATGAACTTTTAGCAATTTTTCTTTGCCCTTCGATTTTGTATCAACACCATAATCATTTTTTTGTTGAACTTTGTATGATGATGATGAATTGATAACAATACACTCATTAATTCTACCAGATAATTTATTTTCATCTCTAATACCAACTATGACAGGTTATTGAGTAAATGCATTCAATTCATAAGATGGTCTTGAAAAATTGATCGGCGGGCTATCAACGACTACCACAGATTTGTTAAGCCTGAGACTTTTACGCGTAGTCTTTTTCATTGAACAATGGTAAAAAATTTAGTTCATTGAATTATCAAACGCTTCGATGAAGAAGATCAATGATTTAAGAAAAATGAAAGAAGAATATGGAAGAGTTAACCATTTTGACTGCTGATAAAAATATTTCAAAATTTCTTGGAACTATAACTCCACATTGATACATACACCAATTTTCTCGGTAAAATAAAAAACTTTATCAAAAAAGAAATAAAAAAATTATGATCCCAAAAAGGTCTAAAATTAATGAAACATATGGATTTGAATTTGTATTAAGAGAGATAATATTTGATAAAATTTACTCCCTATTTACTCCACATAAAAAGGCACGTACTACTAATAGTATGAGAGAGAAAAATCGGTAAAAACAAAATAATTAAATATAAAAATTAAATATTTTGTTATGTATGTAATTAAAAAACTTAGTTTGTAATTAAATATAAGTATATTGATATTTTGTTAATAAAAGTCTTAAGTAGTATACTTTTGTAATTTTCACGTAGTTAAAAGTGGATATCAGATGTCAAATTTTTAAATTTTGGTTGGGTAATATAATAATCAGTAAATTAAATTTTGATTTGGTATGGTATTTAGTAATATCATATTAAAATTGTAGCCGATTGTATTACAAAGTTAATACTATTTCTCCGATTAGTTCTACTTTTTTATGTGGAGGAACATTTATTAGAAGATCGACAAGTACGAAGACATAAAAAAAAAAGTGAACTGATACAACTAATAGACATATATATATATATATATATATACTAGATTCACTGCACGTGTAGGTTAAGTCTTGAGATCCCTATACACGAGATATTTTATATTTTATGTATATTTTAGGGTTTCAACATATCAATATATATTTAATATTGCACTATGTCATACTAAGTGAATGGCCAATCTATTTGCCTTCTTTCTTGTTGGGCATGTAGTGACGAACGTCGTATTCTTAAGTTATTATTAGGCAATTTGTTAGTAAGTAATTGTGCACGAACTAACAGTTTGTCCTCTTAGTTATGTCGTGCCATGAACTGTACGTTCCCTTTTAATATTTAAAATTCAGTGTACCTTGTATTTGAATAACTTTAAAGACACAAAAGTAATGTCTTTTGTGGTCGTTGTGTGATATTTTTCATATCGTCTCCTCTTCCACGAAACCTAAGAATTTGTCCAATAAAATTTTCATTAGCTACATGTGTGGTGTATGTTTTTTCTTGTTTGATTTCTTATAATTTTGGTATTAATCAAATCTCACCTAATACTTTCTTGTAGACAGTATTTCTTGTGTATGTCCCTGTGCATCAATCTGGTTGTTCAGTCATAACCTGCACTTTTTTGTTGGCATAGATATTCTTCTAGATAGTGAAACTTATAGTTTGCCATGCGAGAAAGTATGTAGTGGTAGGTATAGTCCTACATTTGATATTGTTTGACCTTTAGCTATATTTATCATCATTGCAAAAACATAGACGTATTGGAAATTGTTTTCGAATAAATTTGAAAGGGTATCCTTCATTTTCACGAGGGGTGGTGGTGATAGTTGTATTGTTGCAGTAAACACCTGATTTGTGGCATATTGACCTGTTTTTTTTTTTTGCATGTATGACATTCTCGTCAAAGCCTCTACAAATCAACCATGTCCCATTGCATAAGCCATTTGAAGGGTCTAGTTTTCTCAGCAGCATGATTGACACATTTTCTTTGAAAACAAACCTAATGTATAATATTAAAAGAATCATCAATTGTTATGTATATGTAATCGTGTAATTTTTTTCTTCTCTATTGTGCTATGAAGTATCACAATAAGAT
Source organism: Solanum piurae (assembly GCA_029582685.1). Lineage (NCBI taxonomy): Eukaryota > Viridiplantae > Streptophyta > Magnoliopsida > Solanales > Solanaceae > Solanum > Solanum piurae. Next base: position 10,369 of record JAJOOO010006051.1, read on the forward strand.
AATTGTAGAAGTTATGATGGATTAGACAACGTATCTATGCGGCGGACTCCATTGGGTGTTAAAGTGTTTAGGTATAAATACATATCATATCTTTACTAAAGTCGATTCTATGTAGTCTTGCACGCTTCAGCCTAGTAAATATTTAGCCGCTTCAAATAGTATAACTCGGGCACGTTGTTCTCCACCACACACTTCAAGTCGTAAGCAATATCTGTTTAAAAAGGGGAAATAGGGTTGTTATAGTTGTATTGTTGGAGTAAACATCTGGTTTGTAGCATATTGACCTATTATTTTTTCTGCATGTATGACATTCTCGTCAAAGACACTACAAATCAACTATGTCCCATTGCATAAGTCATTTGGGGGGTCCAGTTTTCTCAGCAGCATGATGGGCACATTTTCTTTCAAAACTAACCTAATGTGTAAAATTAAAAGAATCATCAAATGTTATGTATATGTAATCGTGTAATTATTTTCTTCTCTTTTGTGCTATGACGTATCACAATAAGATAACTGTAAAAGTTAGGATGGATTAGACAACATACCTATGCGGCGGAGTCCATTGGACGTTAAGGTATTTTTGTATAAATACAATTCATATCTTTATTGAGGTTGATTCTATGTAGTCTTGTACGATGTATCCTAGTAAATATTTAGCCGCTTCAAATAGTATAACTCGGGCACGTTGTTCTCCACCACACACCAAGTCGTAAGCAGCATTTGTTTAAAAAGGGGATTCATTTAAAATCTAAAGCTAATTTGTTTTCTAATTAGTAAATGTAGAATGGAGCTTTTACTGAGTCTAACCTCATTTCATATTCTACATTCTCACTATTGCAAATGTTATAAGATACAATATGTTCTATAACTTTCACTTTCTTGCTGCACTTTTTTCAAGACGAATATCATGGCTCATCTTTATTTCGTATGTCTACAATTGTTGCTTTGAACTTGTACAAAAAATCCTGCACATCGCCAATATACCATATTTGTGATTATATTTTGGATATTAAAATGGTTATTATTCTTAGAGAGTAAAGTATAGGATAGTATGTACTTGTAAATCAGCTAGCAATCTATCCATAATATATACCAACTGAACTTTTATCGCTCTTCTCATTTTTTTACTTGGTGTTACCATCACGCCTTTATTTTCGGCCTTTACCATTTCACGCCTTTATTTTCGATGAGATTAGTTAATTGTATCACCCATTTTGAGTGAGATGTGCTTGGTGCAAAGATTTTGGAAACTTAGAAATTTTAGTTTGTAATTACCCAAAACAATGATAATAGAACATTTTTGTCATGTTATAGAAACTTTAAAAGTAACATGCCTACAATACTAAAGTATAGTATGTACATTAGTTGTGACAATCGAGTTTAAATAATATTGCAGAACATATGTGTGATTAATGTAATGTACCAGGTCCGTGGATTTTTGAAACTATGGATTGATCAAGACGCTACTCATGAAAATAGTAGATATTTCAAAAGGGCCTAGTGTGATATAAGAGCTTGTTTCAAATTTGAAACAACAACTATACTCAGTTTATTATAAAAACATACAGTAATATGTCCAATACTTTTATAGATTAGGATTCAAAGTCACATAATCCAGGTATAGGTTTATCATTTTTTATCCTTTTCAGAAAAGCATCATCATTTTCTACAAAATATTCTCATAGAGTAACAGTTGTATGCTCCATGATGGGTTATCAGTTAGAAGCGAAATGTCAATACTTCACCATATCTCTATATTGATGATAGTTTAGGCATCTTCAAAACATACTGCTCATTTGTAACAACTACCTCCTGTCTCTTGCTATATTCTTTTTCAATGAGGGAATTCATTAAAATTAAAATGCAAATCAAATCTTAGAATACGTAATGTAAATTAGTGATAGCGATTATGTAATGGAACATGAAATTAAATAACAAATTATTTTGGTGGACATTTACCTAGAATAGCACTATTTGGTAATTTATCGACATGATCCAATGATACAAAGCCAACAGAGAATCTGTGTGTTGAAACCTCAATGTATGTCGCCTTTATGATTGTGTTATCTATAAATGCCAATTCAACTTCTTCATGTACAGAATAGTAGTTGGGGTTGACACGATCTAAGCGTTCTTTAGCAATGTAGTAACTCTTATTTGGTTTCAAGGAGTCCTTCCATGTTTTGATATATTTATTAAATAGTGCTGCTTGAATTTTTGTACCTAATATTGTGCAAAGGGGTGGGGGTATAAGTACAATAAACATGAACGATAAAATAATAAGGTAAGTAAAAGTGTCAATGTTATTACCTTTTCGTTAACTAATATTATTGTTCTGAAAGTCCCTTCATGCCTTGAATTCTTGTAAGGTATTATTGAACCCCTTCAAATCACTAAGACTCTCATCACCAAATTAACAGACTACTTTTGTATCTTGTTTATCGGTACATTGCATTTTGCTAGTTCAATTTCAGTTGTCATGTGGGCTGGAGCTTGATGACTACCATTGGGAGATGAGAGCAACAATGTTAATTCTAGGCGTTATTGCATATTAGTACCATTGATGCGGACATCAAACGGTCAAAATTTGTATGATTAGGCAGGGATTTGATGCATAAAAGAGGGTATCATAAAGATGTAAAGTGTGGCTAAAATAAGGTTACAAGTAACATATATATGTAAAGTGTGTGTTTAAAATTGCCAGGGGACTGTATGTGAGCAGGTGAACCAATAATAGATTGTATAAGTAATGCTTCACAGGGAAAAAACAAAGTTGATTAGTGGTGTAAAGTATGTGTTTACAATTGCCAGGGGACTGTATGAAAGCAGGGGAACTAATAAATAAATATTTGCATTAATAAACATATTTATCTCATAAAATTAGCTATTAAATAAATAATAAAAATTAAACTAATACAAACTTCAACTGGCGTTATTACAAGTGTTGACACCCAATTTCGACCCTCCCCGATGTAAATTAATCATCGAGCTTCTTAAATTCCAAACGAGTTGAAATAATTGACCTTATAAAATTCAATATATTTTTCAAGTTAGTTTAGAGTAATTTTGTCGTTCTTATAATTTTTGAATAATATATATGCTTTACATAATTATGTATATATCAATTAGTATATTTTATGAATATTTGAAAATAGTTTCAAAAAGATTTTATTTTAATTAAATATTTGGTTAATTAATTTTGATTATATAATAGTTTATATTTTTAATTATTTAGTTTATAACTAAATCAACTATTTTATTTCATTAAAATTAAGAAGCTCGTTAGTTAATTTAATTTGTCCTATTTAATTACTAGCTGAATTTACCAAATGAATTCAATATGGCTACATTCTTAATTTAATTGGCTAAATTATCAATTTATTTGGCTATTCTCTAATTACAAATCTAGCCACTCTTTAAACTTCACCTTCAACCCATATTAAGACCAATTTTGGGCCTTCATTTTCTTTTCAACCGGCCCAATACCCAACTCCCAATCCTTTAGCAATATGTAACCCACTTTCAATTCCAAAAAAAAACCAGCCCATACCCATTCAATACAACTGACAACAACAGTAAACACATTACAACAACTTACCACAACATGTACCAACCGACTTATTCCAAAAAAAAAATGACCAGCAGCTGTACGCATCAACACAACAGCAGCAAACGGAAAAACAACGGGAAATAGACGGAAAGCAGCGAGGGATGCAGGCAGTACACTGCGTTCTTTGTCGTCTTCTTCAACGTCTCTCTCAGACCATCCCAGTCGCGGCAGGCACGCGTTTTCCACCCCTTTCCTCTTTCGGAATGGGATTGAAGACCTCAGAAAAGATGTTTGTCCAAAAGGATGAAAGGGTTTTTGATTTCAAATTTCAAATGGCAAAATTTCATCTGGATTTGCCCCCTTTTTCTACCCTAATTTCCTTGTATAAAACTCTCTTTGCATTTAGTCTTAGGGAGAATTATATTTTTTTTGAGTGAAAAAAAAAGAGAGCAGCTTGAGAAAACTAATTAAAAATACGCATTAAATACACTTCAAAGGCAGAGAAGGTATCTAGTTTCAGTGTTTGGGTTCAATATTCAACCCAGATTTCCTGACCACCGCTAGCGTTTGAGTCTCGTGGTGGAAGAATCGTAATCGTTGGCTTACCGTCCTTGTTCGCTGCCCGCAAGAAGTTAAAACCTCTCCTTTATTTTCTGCTCGTTTAACACCCAGTTGCTCGTCATTTCTTATGTTTGTGTGTGTAGCCGAGCCCTCTCAATTTGGAGTGTGGTTTTTTTTTTTGTGTATTCGTTGAATGCGTAAACTTGTGTTATTTGGCTGTCATTTGTCTACTGCTTTGTTTATTAATGGGATTTGAGTCATTAGCGTTCTACATTGTTTAGTTTGGTCAAGTTTATTTGCCACATATTATCATAAAAGTTGAATTGATAAGTTGTCATAAATATGTTATTATTTGTGTTATTTCGAGGCTCTAATTTGTATTTTTACTCCTATTTTTTGCATGTAAATCTGTCCGAGTTCATTATGAACTCCTATCACCTTCCCCTTGCATTTCGGAAGAGCCATAAAGGCTTAAATTACGCCTTCATCGAGTCTGCCAATCCTCAAAAATTGACGAACATGAATTGCAGCTGATATGGATTTCTATACACTGGGTGTATACGAAAATGAGAAAGAGGGCTTTAAAGGCCCACCCCTTATTTTACAAGTTGTATTTTGTTATTTTGGACCTAAGCCCACTTATTTACTATACTTGTTAGTTCTTAGGACAGGTGGAAGAATTGGGCCTAAGGCCCAAAATGAGATTA
>JAJOOO010006052.1:0-16114 GCA_029582685.1 Solanum piurae
TTAGAAACACGAAGAAAGAAAGACTTTTGAAACTCGCAGACAGACTAAAAAAAAAGACTAACCAAGAAACTTGTCTTGCCAATTTGGTTATCACCCAATACACACATCTTCAAGGCAACCAAATCCTCCAATGTGGCGGAGACCGCCCTGCCAGATGGCGAAGGCATCGCGGTGGTGGTGGTGGTGATGGAAGAGGAATGGTGGTGGTGTGACAATTTCCTATACTTAATGGACTTGTAACCTATACAACAACCAACAATTTGGTTCCAAAATGACTTCACATACTTTTGAAGTACTGCTACCCTGCAGATTATTTTCCTCTTTCTGTTCAGCTTAAACATTCTTCTGTAGCAAAGCAGTATACACTTCCTCATGATTTGTGTTTGTTTATGGTTTTTGAATTGAAATTGAGAAATAATAGCCTCAAAAGGAGCTTATGCTAATTCTTAGCGCCATGAAAATAGTGAAATAAAGACTCTTTTTACACACTCAACATATTTTCTTTCTTGTCTTTAAGTTGTTTAATTAATTATTGTTTTATGGGGTTAAGGGAAAATTGGATAACGGTTACCGGCGTTACAGAGAAGAGTTGACTGTTTTTTAATTTTGACATAATACATAAACGTATTTTTTAATTTAGCCTCAACTAATATCTATGTAGACTATGCCTTCTAACTTTGAATGTACATACACACTAACTTGTATAAAATTGAACGGATAGTCACATTAGTTCTACATGACATTCTTCATGACAATTTTTGTCTTACGTGACATCCTACGTATATTATGTCACATAGAATACATGCGCATATTCAAAATTGGAGGACATAAATACCATCTTAAAAAACATAATTATGTATTATGTATTATGTATTTATTTATTTTTGGGTACGAAGAGAAAGTCAGATTATGTCCTTGTCTATATCTTCCTTTTTAATCGATGGAATGGTAAATTGCTACTTATTGGAATGAGGGAAATGTTTGTGGATCTACGTTTTTTTTTTCCTTTTTCCCCATCGTTTGTGGATCTACTTGGTCACTGCAAAAAAAAAAAAAGTTATCTGCATTTTTCTATGAATTATGGGGTATATATTTTTATTTGTTTTCATTTTACGAAAATTAATTTGATTAATTTTTAGAGTTAAAGTGAAATAAATTAATTTAATATTTAAAATTTAGATGTTTGAAAACTATACAAAAATATAAGTTGCAATTCTTCTCATACTAATATGAGAAAAAATATATCTTAATATGTCGGTCAAAGTTCATATAGTTTGACTCTTGAAAAGTGAAATCTCACAAATAAAAATGAACGAATGAAGTATCATTGATATAATTTAACAATGAATTATTTATTCTCTTTTATAAATTAACAATGATAATTAATATGAATTACACAAGAGGTCAGTGTTATATGCACTTAAACTTGAAGGAAGATCTCTGAAATTTATAACTTTTTTTTTTTTTTTAAGATATCGATTCACAATAATCATTTGATCTATATAAATAACATAATTATATAAAAATAAGATAGATAACCTAGTCCCTCCAAGTTCGACCTCGAACTTGCTAACTTAGAAAATATTTCTCATGTGTACGCATATTTCACCTACTCCTTAGGTTGAGAGGATGATAAAATATGATTCCGTATAAGATCTATATAATTTTTGAAAAAATATTCAAAATGTAGTTAAACATAAGGTTTTAAAAATTCTAATTAAATACATGTCTACATGTAATATAAATTTAACCTAACGAAGAGACATTGAACTAATTTTATATTAATTAATCTATTGAACTTAAATTAGTTGGGTTTGAAATTGTCTGGCAATTTGACATTACATAATCTAACAGGTTTTGATAAGAAAAAAATTAATTTAAAAAATTGCATGTGAGTGGCATTGATTCGTTAAAACATCTTTATATATATTCATCTCCCTTTTTTTGTTTACATATTTTGTTTAGTGCTTGTCATTTCTCTTTATTCTTTATGCCCATAATTCACTAATGAGGAATTTTATTATTATGCTTCTAATGATGTACCATGTGCGTGCACACATGTTTATGTTTCGTGGGGAGCTCTACTTTTTATTTAATATATAGTGTTTAATTATCAAATTGAGAAATAATGTAAACTAGTAGGAGGACGAGCATATAAGCAAATTAAATAATTAGATAAGTGAATAAAATATTGACTCCATGAAAACTTCTTGTAAGATCTTTTATATTTTAGTTGGAGGTATTTTTATCTGAATTTTATAGTCATATTAAAATAAAATCGATTGAACATTAAATAGTCATGAAAATAATAGTTAAATAAGTATAGTGTTTCTTTCGTTACAAAAAAATGTGTTACCTTAGTAAAAATCACATCCATCAAGAAATCAATAAATATAATCTATAGTTTTCTTTACTAAACTACTATTTAGTGTGTCTCTTGAAAACTGGACATTATTAGTTTACTATGAAGATGGAGTACTATAACGGTATAATTGAAAAAACATACTAATTTTGTCTTGAATTTCTAAGATAACACTTATTTTAAGATAATTTTAAAAAAATTAAGATGACACTTAAAATTTTGGGACATGGAGAGTATTAGTTAAGGCTTAAAAAGTGGAATTTTTTACATTTCTCCCAAAAGAAATCTAGAAACTCTTCTTTTGCCACGTTTAAACTCCAGAAAATCTAGACAAGATAGGTTGCTCATATGATAAGTATCCTCCACCTCTAACCTTAAGATTGTTGATTCCTAGTCATGTAAGTCTGGAGGTCTGAGGTTCGAGTTGCCTTTGTTTGGGAGCCTTTAAAACATATAGGGGTTCACTTATCATTAACTTGATCTAATTAATGGTTCAAACATATGTACTTCACCAACATTATGTTATAACTTAAATCAAATAATTGAACAAATTGGGTGGTTCTCCCCTATGCTATCTAATAGTAATAACTGAACATGAGACACACTTACTGGAAAAGCAAGCAAACTGATCTAAATCTTAACAATTACTATCATTAAATGACAATTAGTACAAATGTTCCCATTTTTTTTCATCTATCTATTGTCTCCTACTAGTATACAAAGACATTTTTTTCCCCTTCTAACATACCTAGCCTTCTGTGTGTGAAAAATTGAAATGAAGGTTATTCGACGAGGAATACGTATGCATCATTTACATATTAACCATAGGTACATTGCACTGAGCAAGAAACAAGCAAGCCAACGAATGAATCGTTGATTCAAACAGGCGAGATTGGTTGCGCATCTGAGCTCTGACCTTGATGTTTCTTGCTGTCAATACTCTTCCTCTTGAGTATATCCTTAATTTCACTTTCTCTTCTGTCAACAAAGGTCATTAAGTCCCTAAAGCTCACAGAGCGTAGTGTACGCCTACTAGGACGTACAGATTCAGGTTCACTGATCTCCTGGTCTTCTGGCTCGGGGTCATACCTCCGGAATTGACAGTATACCCTGCAGAAAAATGCTACAAGAGCAAGAAAACAAGCAACAGCACATATGAGAAATAGGCCCCAGAAGCTTTTGAGTGAAAGTTGAGCATCATCAGCTTGGTTGCTTTGTGAAGAGCATCCGTTTTTAGATAGCCATTTGTCATGGATCCTTTGGAGTTCGCCGTTTTCTGACAGTTGAAGGATTGCAGTTGATAGATCAACAGCCAGAGGAGAGTCCCTTTGAAATGCCTGATCATGGATAGTGAAGATCAGCACGAATAGATTGGATTGCTTGTGCATATACAACTACAACGATAACAACAAACCTAGTGTAATCCCTCAAGTGGGGTCTGGGGAGGGTAGAGTGGACGCAGACCTTACCCCTACCTTGGAAGGCAGAGAGGCTGTTTCCGATAGGCAACTTGATGTCTGTTCAGTAATGCAAAGGAAAAGATTAACTTACAAAGCCCCATCCGCCTTTCGTGAACTCTTGTCCTACTGTCCTGAATACACATTTGCTGTTGGATAAGAAGAGCTCAACATAAGGAAGCTCGTCCACAATGCCAGCAACACCACCACCTTGCGGACCTTTCTCCAGGGCACTGGAATAATCATCTTCTGTTTTCAATATACGGATCCGTGATTCTAAGACACCTAGCTCTTCAATGAGGTAGTTATAGGCAAATGAACCATCCTGAACTCCAATTGGATCAGAACCAGAAATTAAACTGTCAATTCCTTGAATTCCTGATGACAGCTGCCTCACTGTCAGGATAGATGTCAAGCTAGCTGTATAGCTCGAATTGATGATTAGAACGACAAAGAGCCAAAAGATCAGCACTAAGCGTCCCAAGGTGCTCATTGTGTTTTCTCCTATTAGTTCACACAAGGAACAGTGTCAGCTATGCTAGGACAAGCTGCCTGTCACAATATGGAAGATCTTAAAAAAAACAAATCGAAGAGGATGTACGTACTGTGTGCGAAAAACATTGTTGAGAAACTAAACCTGAAAGAGAAAACCGAATCTTAGCACCAGTGTCAACTATGTTATGATTGAATGCAAATGTTCCTAATAATAAATTCTCTATTTATCTCCAAAGCCGTTGTTTAGACTTGTAATTCCAAATAGATGAATTGACAATGCAGCCAGAACTTGTTCCACGTCAAGGCACTTCCTTCCAGAACATTCAGTGATGCAAAGACTCACATAAAGCATGCATTTGATTCTACAACAAGGGGTTATTAGATTGAGTTACTAACCAAAAAACTGTAACAAGTTGGTGCCTTGGCGAACCACGGAATTCAGGATTATGTCGATGCTCAAGAATCCAAATGACAGTTCCAACGAAGAGAAAGAAGACCCCAGTTACGCACCACATTTGGAGGGTAAATGGCTGAAGGAAAGCCCATGGACTGGATTTCAGCTCTTTGATAGGAGCAACTACGACGAGTCCAGATTCCATGTAAGGTTGTGTGAAGTCCACAATCCTTGTGCGGTTTGTAGTAATTGTGACATCTCCAACAGCTGCATCATATTTCTAAGATGCAAAATGTATCCTTATATAAGTAACCATGAAAAATGTTTCAGCATCACATTCAAAATTAATTAGTATTCCTATTGTGGTAACTAGTAAACAAATGTAAATTAAAGAGATATTAAGTCAGTCTGATCAAATTATTCCATCATAATTAGTCAATGAAAAAAAATGGATAACACAATCAAGAACTCACATTTGCTACGACGTCATTCACCAAATTTTTGAAAGAGGGGTTTCTCTTGCCATCTCCATACAGAATATAGATATGAGGAACGGCGTAAGGCAACAAATCTATGGCAGCCTCAAAAACATCAATGCAATATCCTTTTACCCCAGAAGGTCCTTTATCTTTATGCACAAACTCTTTAAAAGTAACACGGTAAGGCACAGCAATTCGCAGAGCCTTTCCATTATGTGGGAACACCCATCCTCGAGGTTGAGTTACAGTTTCTCCCGGCCATATGACATTGTATAGATGTTGGGTACTGGTTGAAGTGTTTGGAGGTTTTGAATATAAAATCTCTGGAGTTACAACAGATAGACCAGAATAGTTTGACCAATAACCTACGGTGCGTGATCCTGTTCCACCAATGTTAAGAACATCATATGCTGGATGACCCAAATTTTTCTCAGAATCAAACTGAATCTGGCCACTTAGACCTGTGAAGTTCATGCCAATGAGTGTCTGGAATAATTTCTGTCCTTGGTCAAAAACTTGCATGGATGACAAATGCAAAGCACTCCCATTTGTATCACCTAGCCTGGGGTCATCAGAGAAGGTAACCTTTCCACCATCCTTAAAGTAAAGGTCGAGAGCGCGGGCAAGTAGCCAAATGGTATCGTAAGCATAGAGTGCATAAGAATTAAAACTTGAAGTTTCAACATTCTTAAAGTTTTTCCACCGCGAAGCAAACTTCTTTTTCTGATCAGAATCTGCGGTGTGATGTCGAAGTGCTACAACACCCTGAATAAGATCCATAGTTTCTGGATTAACTGAATCTGAAGAATCCAAAAACGACGGAAGCCAATCAGTAGTGATCCAAACATAGCCACCAACCATCATTCCCAAATTCTTTGCCTTTGAAAAGATTGAGAGCCCAGTATCAGGATTTACATGAACAACAAATACTCGTGCCTCCATAAGGTTCACACTGACTAACAAATCATCAATCTCACTACTACTTGCTCCAGGAGAAAAGGCTGCTTTGTAAGTGAGCTTAGCACGCTTCTTTGCAAGGGCATCACCCAACACAGATATCCCATTTCTACCATTATCATCATCAACAAATATGGCTATGACCTCTTTCCATCCAAAATAATTAACCACATCAGCTATAGCATACATTTGGAAGTGATCATTTGGAACAGTTCTAAGAAAATACGAGTACTGCAGAGAGGATAGAGTAGGGTCCGTGGCAAAAGACAGAAGAGGGACCTGAAGTTCATTCATAACATGGGAAATCACATGTGCTATTCCCGAGGATTGTGGACCAATTGCAGCAATTACTTCTTTCTCCATCAGCTGCAAAGCTACAAGGCAAGGATGCCTGTAAAATACAAGGAAGAGCAAAAAAAGAAGAAGGAAATAGGCATTGGTACTAGTAAATAGTAGTACTAATTTAAATGTGACAGGAAGGTTCGCCTTAGTTGAGCTTTTAAACAAGGTCTCTTGTATGTGAAACACTAGTGGTACAAGACATTGAACTATTTGTGAATTCAAAAACAGGCCATGAACTACAATTAACTTCTTTATTTCTTTCGTTACCAGTCTAAACTCTAAAGTGCACTGCTTTCGTATTTTCTTTATTCAGACTTCCAAAATACCTGCCCAGCCCCCATCCTACCACGTCCCATTGAGTTTTCAAATTAAGCTACAGCATACAGAAATTCAGACCTCACTTGTGGGATTACACTAGATATGTTGCTATTGTTGCATACAGAAATTCTGATCAAATGAGCATGTCTTCATCTAAACTTAATGAATGCATATCAAATCAATCAACTACGCCTCAATCACAATTTAATTTCGGTAGACTGTATAACTTTTTTGTATCCATTCCACTGCATTCAGATTCATTCCATTCCAGTACAACTTAATTGAATGTATAGGACACCAAATTATAGACAGTAAGCATAGGATATAAGTTATTATGTCAAAAAGGATAAGATGTCCGTAAAGATATGACACATGGGCCTAACTCAACTCCAAAAGCTAGCTAAGGATTGACTAAGTCCATATAAGCAGACCATAAGTTCCATAAAAGCAGTCCATTCCCCAACCGACTCTAACAATGCCCAAACTACTGAGAATGAAGTATGGTACTTACATTTGATAATTTTCTTATAAAAAAGATCATGGTAGAGGAGAAAAGTGTTTACCATCAACAGTGCCAACAAATCCACTGCAATTTGTGTCCTGAAATATGAGGTTCAATTTGGTTCCTCTGAGAATGCTAGAATCTGAGTTAACATCATTAATAGCAGCTACAAGAGCTGGCGCAGCTGACCTTCCAATAACAGAATTAGCAGTAAACAAAGCTCCAACATTCACCACCTTAGGCCTAGAAAAGGAAGATAAAGGAGCAGTTGCATTTGTTGTGTTATTCCCAGTCCCTCCAAGAACAGCCAAAGGCACCCATATCCATGAAACCAACAACAGAAACACTCTCTTCCTTTGTAAATAAGCCTCCATCCCAAAAACAGCCTACTTCACACAAAGACGGATCCAAAATTTTGAGTTTACGAGTTCTGAATTCAATATAAATAAGTTATTTACAGACATTCAACAAATTTCTTTCTTACCACAAACCCGCTCCGCCTCTAAGTCTTCAAAGCATCAATTTACATCACCAATATTTCTTCCAGAAACTTCTGCTAATCACCAAAACACAAAATATAAAAGTCAGAGCTCAACATTTGAAGGTGAAAAAATCCAAGATTTTCAAAAAGGGGTTCTAAAGATTACATCTTTTTAGTTTTTCCAAGAAAATGGAATGTGTGCCCCACATCAAATTATACAGAAGACCCATGATGACAATTCATAAACATTCAAAACACCAATCAAGAAGAAATCAGGGATGACCCAAGAAAGAGTCAAAATAGGAAGCTTCCTTACTGAAAAACTACAGAGAAGAAACAATGAATTTTGTACCTCAAAATACCCAACTTGAAAAAAATAGGTCAAGATTTTTTCAGTATCTTGTACAATCCCACTAAAAATAGAATCTTTTGTATATGGATGCATGTTTGCCACATGTATTAGTAAACTAATTATGTACTAATTAAAGAAGAACAAGTTGGATAAAATATGCCCATTTTTTCTTGGAATTCAATTAAGAGTGGTACAGAGATGATAGAGAATCTTGGTTGTTAGTGGCTGGTGGGATTAACAAACTTAAATTCACATAATCTTGAATAAGTATTTGTTAAATACAAAAACATAACTCAATTGGTTAGTGTTAGCATACATAAATAAACAATTTGTACACTATTTAAGTACAAAGGTAAAATATGAGAATACACACAATTTAAATTTGACACTCAAGTAGTTGTACCTCCACACTGCAAACTCAAAAAAATCAGGAGTGTGACCACTCAATTTAAATAACACACATGACTCTTTGTTTGTGTGTGGACAAAGGAACAATCACAGGATGTAATAGGACAAATTCTGTAGCTAAACAAAAATATTTTTTGTTAATTTTATTTAGCAATAAATTATCGAATATTTGACAATAGTTAAGTTTCTCGATTTTGTGATTTATTTTTTTTGTTTCAATTTATATAACGATTCACTTTAAATTACATCATGTAAATTGAAATTGTATCACGTAAATTGAGATAGATAGAATAGTTTATTGGTGTGCATGTATGATATGAAAGTGGGAAAGCATATATTATTAGAAAAAGAGATCCTAATGAGAACAGTCTTGAAAGGTGAGGAAAGAATGATACTTTTCCTAGTTGTATAAATTTTCATATTAACTTTACAGCAACTGATTCTTCTGATTACTTTGTGTATGAATTGAGTTGAGTATGCATCCAAATGGATGGTATGAGAGGCGGAGCTATAATTAAGAGTTTGGGGTTCTAAATTTTTTTTTAAATCGTCAATTAATTCTGTTAGGAGTTTACAAATTAATATGCATATATATTTAATTAATTTTCTAATATAAATACATCTATGAAAAATCTACTGGGTTCGTCCGAACCCATGAACCCCAAGCCTCGGGATGGTATAAGATGTTTTCACGTCATCAGATGAGTAGGATAAGAGCAACATGTATCAGACATCAGGTGGGACCTACTAGTCAGAATTTTGTGAAACACGTGGATTCTTTATGACTTCATGTCATTAATATTAATTAACCTTGTAGCTTAGAAAAGGCTATATATGGAAAATCTTTAGGGAATCTAGCTAGATAGTACGTGTAGACGTGCAATTACCGACATGAATCCTTAATCAGAGATTTTGAATTCGAATTTTAGGTATGAAGAAAATCATGTTGGGAGCGCGTCGGGATTCTAATGTAGAAAAAAAGATGTAGATGTGCCGTTAAACTCTATTAATATAGCAATAACATTGGATTGTGGTAAAGTAATAAGTATCTACGAATAAAAATGAGTAAGTAAAAATAATCGTAATGTAAAGTGGAGAAAGAATAGAACTTTTGAAATGAGGGGGTGTGGTGACCTATATGGACCATATCCTAAAAATATCGTATTATTATATTAAGAATAATTATGTTTGCATTAATGTCCTCTCAAATGTATTTGATCATTGTCGTATATGAGTAATGAGTTTAGCACAAGTAGTGTAGTCTTTTTCTGATTAAGAAATTAAAGTCAACTGCCTATTAACTCGTTTAATAAATATGCCTTCCCACTTGGTTTGGCCATTAAATTTATTTACTTTTTTGGATTTTTTATTTTATTGAAAAATTAGTGCTTAACTATTAAATTTCAAGTACAATTTTAAAACATTAAATCTTATTTTCACTTTCGCTACATTTTTCTTTTTAAATTTAACCCCTAATTTTATTTCATTTTTATAAAAATAATTTCGTTTATATCATGTTTCATATTATTTTAGAAAAATGTGTTCAAACAATCAAGTATTATTTGCAAAAATGATACATAAAGTACTAATTCTATCTACTCTTTCCCATCATTAAACACACATACTCTTGATTTGAAAATGTATGATCACCGTGAAAATATTGTTCGTAGAATGTAAAAAATTACATTAAAAAATAGCTAATTACTGTTGTTGTTATTATTTATTTTTTATATCCATGATTTTTGTAGCTAATTATAATTTGATGAATTGTAATAGCTGATAATTGTGTTATTAGTAGTTTTTATTAAAAAGTTATATTATGATTTTTGAATACTGTATTATCTATAGCTAGTTCATTATAAAAATATTTTAAATAGTCTTTAGAGCTTATGAATATAAATTATGTTTCAAATTTCTTATAATAAAAAAATGAAATATATTCTTAAAAACTATCATCAAATACATGTTAGAACTGCAATTCAAAATTTATCCAACTCTATTTTCTTAAAAAAATATTTAAAAATCTATAAACAAATGTACCAAAAGAGTATATGAGTTTAAAACGAGTTCAGAGTCAAAAGGACAATATTTTTTTTCAAAAATTCCAAAAAGACAACAAGATTCAATTAAAAACCAAAAGGGCAACATTTTAACGCTTATATTAACGCTGTTGAAATCAGGTCAAACTGGGTAAGACTCAGATTTCTATGCGCCTTGTAAGGCGAACCGCTGTCAGCGTCTTGTAAGACGCACGGGGCGGCTGCACCTTACCACGCGCATATAATTTGAGCTTTCCCTTGTAATTAAAAAAAGAAAGAAGTTATTTTCATTGTTTTTTTTTGGAAGTTAAAATTTTTTTAAAAAAAAGTTTTTTCATTGCTTTTTTTTTTGGAAGTTAAATTAAAAGAAAAAAACTTTTTTCATTTCTTTTTTTTTGGAAGTTAATTTTTTTTTAAAAAAAAAATTTTTGTAAAAAAAAAACTTTTTTCATTTCTTTTTTTTGTTATTGAACCGGTTATTTATGGAAGTTAAGATTAACAAAAAACGTGTTGAGAACGTCATCTTTAAATAGTCTCTGCACTACGTAATCTAAATTTAATTGGAGCTCTAATACGGGTTTTAAACACCCGAATGAGAAGTTTTAAAAAAATTTATAAAATGCAAGAACCTGACTTATAATAAATAGAGTATATTTTACTATTATTGTTCGTTTAATTTACTTTGTTAAAAGAACAATTACAGTATATATATATTTTTTTAAAAAGAACAAACTCAGTTTTATTCAATGATTTGACATTTGAAGGTACATTCATCTATATATAAACACTTATTATTTATATTATTTTTATTTCTGTAAATATTAGTTTTAGTATGATAAAAAAACAATGAAAAAATGTTTTTTTTTTTTTAAAATTAACTTCCAAAAAAAAGCAATGAATTTTTTTTAAATTTTATTTTAACTTCCAAAAAAAAACAATGAAAAAATGTTTTTATTTTAAAATTTTAACTTCCGGAAAAAAAGAAAAAAAATTTTAACTTCCAAAAAAAAAAAGCAATGAAAATAACTTATTTTTTGTAATTACAAGGGAAAGCCGTGTAAGGCGCTGCCGCCGTGCGTCTTACAAGACGCTAGCAAAGGCAGATGCATAGAAATTTGAGCCTTATTCAGTTTGACCTGATTTTAACGATGTTAATTTAAGCGTTAAAATATTGTCCTTTTGGTTCTTAATTGAATTTTGTTGTCCTTTCAAAAAATTTCAAATTTTTTATTGCTCTTTTGACTCCAAACTCAGTTTAAAACGCCGGACAAGCTTAATTGGATTTGTCCGGAAGGAACTTGATGCTGGAAAATAAGTGAAGTTAATTGGTTGGCCACTATAAATGGTCTCCCATGATTAAAGCATAAGGAAAATGACTTTAAAATTTTGAAATTATTATTATTAAGAGTTAGGAGTAGAAGTTAATATTTACTTTCAATTTATATGATATAATGTAAATTTTGAAACTCAATTTTCATTTTTTTCGACAATGCATAATCGTCTAATCGACATTCAATTTTTAAAGTTTTCAAAAATAATTTATATATTTAGAAACTCTTGAGTAAATGTTCATAATTGGTTTGGAAAATTTTCCTTTTAGAAATTTATTTTTTTAGATTTACTTACTTCTTCCGGTTTAATTAATCTATATCATGTGATCGAGCACATACAAATATATATTTATTTATTTACTTTTCTCACAAGTGTTCTTCACTAAAAAGATGATGAAAACAAGAGATAAGTTTCTTCTCTGGTATATAATACTTTCATATTTTTCTTCTTTTGAGTGATTAAATAGAGAAATTATCCCCCTTATTACTTACATCTGCTATAGAATTTCTATTAAAGTAAACAAGTGTTAGTTTTTGTACTTCTAATTTATATTAGAAGTACTTGTTAAATCTTAGGGCTATACCTTCGTAACTTTCAATCATTTTTGTAATCATGTATTTTTTCACAAGTTTTTCAACAATTTCTATTTTCCAAAGTACTATTTTTCACAACAAGAATTAGACTTTCTAATAATATTTGGCGTCTCAATTATTTCATTATTTGCCATATAAGCAAACTCTGTTTTTTGGTGGGAGATATAACGCTTTTTATTAAAAAAAATTGGCACGCAACTACTTTGAGTTGACATTAAGAATTTTAAAATATGTTTACACCAAGGCTATTATATTTCTTGGATATATATACAAGATTGATTGTTTTTTTTCAATTTGAATTGTAACAATATCACACATTTAATAAGAGCTTGTCAAGATGCATGGACAAATTAAGTATTCTTGGAAGCACGTAAGCACGATTTTGTTCGTTCAATAGACCTGTCTCTCACGTTAAGACACTATAATCAATAAGGCACTTCACCTATTTTTTACTTATAAATAAAAAAATATTGTTAGGCACAAATAAATTCAATTTATTTATATGTTAAATATGAATGAATAAATATTTTATTTATTTATTATTCGTCTATTGTAGAGAATAACAGAAGAAAAATATAATCGGTAAACCTTATATTAGTTCAAGATCGTTAACTAAGATCGGAAGATTCAGCTAAAGAAAAGGAAGCTAGAAAAGAAAAGGAAAATTTTGGATATGAGAACTTTGTTATGAAAGAACACTCTTGAATTGCTTTCAATTTGAGTTGGTTACAAATAGTGGCGAATCTATTTGTAAAAACTAGGGCACCGGAATCCGTGGTCTCTTCGGAAAACTAGATATTTTATGTATATATTTTCTAAAATTTGTATATTATTATATTCTTGCACCCGTGCTATAAGAAGTCTATCTAGTCCACGTGGTTAAATGTTGAGCTTTTTACCTTGAGGATGAAGAACCAATTCTCACTTAATACATTTTTCTTGATGCATCCATGTTCGAATCAATTCCCACTTAATACATTTTTCTGGGTGCACTCATATTTGAAAAATCCTAGATTCGCCCCTGGTTACAAATGACATGATTCTAGATACTACAAAATCAAGATTATTCAATCATTCTACACAAATATCTAATTCTCTAGAATATCTACAAGAAAATTTTTAGTAACATTATCTTCTATTCTAAAATGTATAGATATATTTCTACCAGATACTTATTTGAATGACTACATTATATTAGATTATTTTAGAAACTAAGATATTTATTCTTAGAAAATTCATTTTAGATATTCATATTTATATCCAATTCGATCCGTCTGTTTGCCACTTCTAATTCAGATGGGCCAATAACAATTAATTGCACCCACCCCTTGCCGTAGTCTTCCTCGAAATTTAATTTTGTCTTTTGAAGAAGGAAAAATGGAAAAAGAGGGAAAACACAAAATATGGACGATGCACAATTTGAATTAAAAATTAATTACTCATCCTTTTTCCTTGAATATTTCTTTATTTTTTAAAATTTATTTCTTTTATATCTCATTCGTGCACTTTTACTTATTCACTATTTTAAAAATTAATTTTCATTTTACCATATAAAAAAGGAACAATTTTTTTTCTTATTTTACCCCAACGTTAATTACTTATTTCCAAATCATCTCTCATATGAATATGGCAGTAAAACATTCATACTACTAAATATTACTCCATTTCTTAAGAATCGTGTAAAATTCAAAGTGATGGAAGAAATATTTATTTATCACCATTGCTTGGTACGTACTTGGTTGACATAATTAGATTGCAGTCGATTTAATGCTCTATGTCGTATCATTGAAAATTTTGTACCCTCATTTTGCCAGATTGTACTACATTAAAATAATTCATGTATCAGCCAATTTCACACGTTTATACAATTCTGAAGAATTATTACTCGTACGATTGAAGAAATACAATTCATTCTATTATAAACCAGAGAAATCATTTATTAACGACTCCGTATCCGAGGAGCTCTTGGTTAAGGATGAAGGAATACTTATCACTCTACCATAATCCTTGTTTGTTTAAATACACAATTCATTCTATTATGAAAATTTTGATTAGGATGACTTTTTGATCACGAATCTTGATTTGAATTATTTTATTATTTATGTGGAATAAATAAAAACTCTGCTATTTTTTTTTATAACATAACCGAGGTCTCTATAAATAGAGACTAACAGTCGAGGGCGAAATTAGAGTATAGTATGCGGGTTTAACTGAATCAAATATTTTGGTTCAAAACTTGTATTAGGCTTTAAGCAATTTATTGAATATTTGAATATATATAAATTATTAATTTAAATCTAATAACATAAAAAAAAATAGAATTTAACCCACATATTTTAAATTCTGACTCCATCTCGATGAACCGTTTTCCCCTAGTTATCAAAGTATATATAAACTCGACGCATTATGTTTTCTCAAGTATGTCGGTATAGGATTAAAAATCTGTGAAAACTAATGTTTATGGATTTGGTCTCTTGATTTTAATTAACACTAATAAATGAAGATTATTGTTGTATTTTTTGTGTTAATCTCTCCTTATTTCCCCCCAACTTAGGTGAAAAACTGCAATACATAATAGACTAACTACACCATGCCCCTTGACCAAACAAAAAAAAGTGTATCAATTTTTAAAAAATATTTTCTCTTGAAGGAAAAAAAAAGGAATATAACACTTATAATAAGCTAGGTACTAAAAGTCACACAAGAACATTATATATATATAAAAAAAAATAAAAAAATAATTAGTAGCCAAGTTGAGTTTTATTTCCTCCTACATTATTATGACAAGGAAATATTAGCACTTGGATTACTTATTTGTCCTAGTCAACTTTTATTCTTTTCTAAATGTATTTAATTATTTATTACTCCCTCCGTCTACTTTTTTTGATTAACTATACTCAAAATAAATGTCATTTTACTTGTTCAGTTAGAAAAATGAAAAGATAATTTATCACTTACTTCTTAATTTATTTTTATTATTAATTCTAATTATTTCTCAAAACATTGAATTTATTATATTCAAAAGGAATTGTAATTCTATTTATTGCTCCTTAAGGATCAAGGGGTGTGTCAAGTCAATATAAACTGAACAAATAAAAATAAATGGAGGGAGTATCTTCGAGAATCTATTTGACCTTATAAGCTAGATATCTATGTTTACTTGTCTATGTTTGACTTGACACACTATCTAATTAAGAAGTAAAATATAAAATGATGATTTATAATATCTTCCCAAATTATTACAAGTCATTTCATTCATTGGGATGAATAGTACTTAATAATAAGAGTAAAATAGATATTTATATGATACTAAATTATCTATTGTCTTTGATTTTAAATTGACCAAATAATAATGTATTTATTCTTTTTGATATTATGAATAAGTAAAAGTGAATTTATCGTTTCACATAACCACTTGACGAATTATTGGAAATGCAGATGATATAATTAATGGTAGGTGAAATAAATTACAATGTGCCTACTAGCTCGTTGGGATCAGTTGAGAAAGCATTAATAGCAACTATCGTAGTAAACAAGTTGACCAATTACACATGCCTAATTATTATACTTGTACCACCTTGATGTTCAAGTGACAAGTGAAAA
>JAJOOO010006053.1:0-25127 GCA_029582685.1 Solanum piurae
TTTTTTTTTTTTTTTTTTGTATTTGACCTTAAATCTGTAGATTTTCCTTAGATACACGTCTTAGGTTCAATTTATTTTCTTTTGCAAATTCAATTTACCTGCCATAATTTATAGAAGTGCTCTAAAACATTCCATTTGCATTTTCACTATACCCATCGTGATACATTTTAAGTTATAAATACATAATAATATTATAATTATTTATTTCATTAATTAAGTTTATTCGTAAAACTTTCTTGATGAGTTCTTTTTATTTTTTTATTTGTGGAGTTCATACTTATGTGGCATAAAAAATAATTTTAATAATAATAATTTTAGTTGAATAATTTTATTGATAAAAAATAAAATTTAATAATTTACTAGATAAATTTTTAAAGCTGAGTAATATTTTGAAATGTTAACTTTGAAACTTTCGATGATATTAATTAAGGGAAGTGCTAAATGGCCAGAATTATGTGGCCATAGTTTGGCCAGAATTACAAAAAGACTAATTTAACCTTTTTCTCTTTTAAAGTAAAGTCAAGTCTTTATTACTACTATTTCCTAAGCTTCTAAAAATACGTTTGAACAACAATTATTATGTTTAGTGAGTTAGAATTATTATTAATTGTGTGAAGGAAATTATTTAATGGACTTTAATGTGGGATCCATTACAATCTAACTTCACCTTCTTTTAATTCTTCCTAATTCACTCTTTCTAACTTCATCTTTTTTGTCATCCTTTCTCTTTTCTTTTCCATTACATGTAAAATTAAGTTATACAAATTCTAATTTCATAAGATATTTTTGGATACAGTTTATCAATGATTTTCTAATTTTGAACTTGTAAAATAATTATTATTTATTTTTATTATATACAAATCATCCAATTCTAAAATCAAGCACACAAAAAAAAATTGTTAATATCTAATTTCATAACACAAAATTTGTTGGGGATAATATTACATTTGTTTTCTTTATTTTAATTTCATTATAGTATATTTAATACACTATCATCAATATTAAAAAATAATATGATTTGATTATCTTTTTTCTTCACTAATTTATTTATTTGAATATTCTATTTCAAAAAAAAAAATACTCATTTGAATATTATATTTCATAATCATCTTTAAAAATAAATAAAATATTTTTTATGATAAACTTTAAAGACTATTCTTTTCAGATAATAACAAATCTTTTTAAATAAAGTTTGTACTTTTATGTGATAAATATAGAAAGATAAGTTTCGTGTGATAAATTTAATAGTAAGATGAATTTTATGTATTAAAAAATAAGAAAGTAATTATTCGTGTTATAAATTCTTTTGATATTTTATAGTGAAAATATGACATAACACTATAAATAAGTTAATTACATACAAGGTAATTTTAGAAACTTCCTTTAATGTGATACTTCTCACAAAGTTCAGTAATATATTTGATACATCTCAAATGTGATTTTTTTTTAATTTTTTTTATTTCAATGATTAATTTCAGCCTTAAACATCGTATGTGTGGATTTATTTGCTTATCATTATCTGAATATTTTGTTCAGTTAATAAAAAAATATTTGTGTAAATTTCTTTTGTGTATATGTATAGTTCATTTGATTTATATTTAAAAATAAATATTGTTCAGTTAATAAAAAAAAATTGAATTGTACCTTAAGAAAATGTTCATAAGGTATCAATGCATATTTTGAAAATTATTTTTTCGCTTAAAATAAATCTCTTTATTAAAGAAGACAATTAAATTTCTCATTAATAATAACTACAAATGACTATCTTATCTACTTAAGATTATACTTAATTATTTTGTAATACAAATTTAGTAAAATATAGTAATTAAGCGTAGATTCAAAAAAATTTAGTTGAATTTTTCTTTAAATATAATCAACTAAATAGATTAGTCTATATATATAATGAATGTTGTCAAGAGAAAAAAATAATGTTATTTTGGAAATTAGATAGCTCTAAACAATAATTGATGATAAGACAATTATAACTATGCCATGAATAACACATCAGATTTTTATATCATAATCATTCCAAACAAGAATTTAGATATATAGACATTGATGAAATTATTTTACAAAGTTTAACCATGAATACAAAATACAGTTACTCCAATAATATTAATTAAGAGGATGTTTCAAAACAAATAAATAAAAGATCACACAATACCTACTTATCAATTATAATACTTTAAAATAGATGTATTTTATGTAAGATACTATATTAAATTAGAATATATTTAAATATTAATATATGTAAATAAAGTATAACATAATTAGGATATACATTTTTTAAAAATAATTTTCATTTAACTTAAATATATTGGGTATTTAAGTTAAAGGGCATAAATGTCCAAAAATAAACTAGTTTACAATGTGAACATGTCCTTTTATAATTCTGGCCAAAAATCTTATGCCCGAAAGGATTTTCCCATTAGGATATACATTTTGAAAAAAATATTTTCATTTAATATAGAATTTTCTATCGAAGGAGACAATTAAAATTCATGTTAATAATACAAATAAAAATATGTTTTTAAATATAATTTGAAAAATATTTCAATAATGATAATCAAAACTCAAAATACTTTAGAATTGATAAAAAATCAACACATTATACAACTACGTAATTTAATTTTTTTAAAACACAATAATTAAATATGTAGTTTGATTTTTTAAATATTAGTTTAATTTTTAAATATGTAGTTTTAAATACGTAATTTAATTTTTTAAAACATAATATTTAAATATGTAGTTTAATTTTTTAAATCATAATAATTAACAAATATCAAAACAACAACATTAATGTGTAACTATCTTGGGTTGTTGTGAAATAGGATCGACACTTATGAACCATATGAGTTTTAGTATTTCTTTATTATATCAATATCTGCCGATTCTAAAGTATTTTGAATTTTGACCGTTATTATTGAACTATTTTACATTATATTTAAAAAATTATATAAAATTGAATTTAAATAATTATTTAAATAGGTAATTTATTTTTTCTTAATTTAAAAGTGAGGCATGTATGCCTCTTTTATCAAAAACACAAGTAAATGCAGCAAAGCAAAACAAACAAAATTGTGAAAAACAGAAAAAACAAAATTACAATAGGTAATTTAAATTTATTCATATAATAAATACAATAAAAATTATTTAATTTTAAAAATTCTTAATCAGTTTCAAAAGAATATTAATCTGAGAAGAAAAAATATATTGTGACTATAATTGTGTATACTTGATATTTTAACATATCATTTAATAGCAAACATTTTTTTTTATAAAACAACAAATAATACTAATAAAGAAAAATATATGTGCGAAGAAACTTTGATCTAGTTCATGTTTAACAAATTTGTGTTGTCATTATCATCAGAGAATTATGAAGATGTTTGTCTTTCAAATTTTTTTATAAAAAATTATTTTGAAATCATAAAGAACTTTCTATATCCTTTCCTAGTTATTATAATTTTCAATGAAGCACCATCAACATTTGTGTTATAATGTGATTCATTAATTTTAATGAGTCTTTATTTGTGTATGATGTGATTCATATACGTTCGAGGATATGAAAGTAATCACATAAGGGAGGACACATGGAAATTTCAGTTTTCTTCATATTTCACTCACATACCCGTCTAAGTGTAATCGGATAAAATATATTTTTATCATTTAACTTTTTTCTAGAAAATTCATGCATAACAACAACTCCTTTAAATAAATAAGAGTAATTGTTTTGTCAACTTGGTGAATTTCATTTTTTTAATTTGAGTATTATAGATATAAATTTTTAATATTTAAATTTAGATATAATTTATCTTTTCATGTTTAGAAATTATAAAGTAAAATAGATAGCCTACACTTTACTCCTTTTTTGTACTTTTTTTTTTATCATTAAGAAATAAGAAATAAAAAATAAAAAATAAAAAAAGAATAAGTAGAAAGGAGGAAATATAGAAATTTAAAAAGATATATATTATTTTTTATATTTTTACTACTACTGTTCAAAAAAAAAATTAGATCTTGAAATTGTAAGAAGAGTGGGTGAGACGTATGTTTTCTTTGGTGAATTTTGTGGTTCCTTTCTCATGTTTAATTATGAAAATCATCAATAATTAATCTCATTAATCATTTTCAATGTCTTGGAAACATAATTGAAGAATATATTCAATTTTAAGCTAAAGGGCAAAATGTCCAAAAATAAACTAGTTTATAGTGTGAACATACTCTCTAAAAAAATCTTCTTCTCTCCTCGATATTATATTATTATTTATCTTTTAAATCCTTTCTTTCTTTTTTTCCAAATAATCACCCTATATAATTTACATGTAATATAAAATTTTATTTCATTTCAAATTCTTTAAATAATATAGATTTATATTTTATTCTAAATTTCTAAAGAACAACTACGAATACCTGAAAAAAGAAATCAACAACGACCTATGTAACGACCTGTTCTCATCGTTATAGAAAAGTCAATGGGGAAAATTTTTGGGGCGAAAAACTTTTTGGTATTAACTTGGAATTACTCAACCCAGCCCAGATTTGGACGAAATCGGAGACAGAGAGGTCTAGAGAAATCTGGCAACAAATGAGAGATCTAATTATGAATTTGATCACATGAGTAGATAGCTAAGACGTTAAGGAACCCATACGACTTTACGAAATTGAATTTGGGCGAATAGAACTCCCAAAACTGATCTTAGTGTGAAAGGATATTTTCAGAGTGTCACGGGATGAAGGTGTCTTGTGAAATGGGGGTTTGGAATTCTTAAAATAGCTCACTGTTTTCATGCAAGCCGCCAAAGCGGGATTTTCCCGCTAGGGCGGGGCTGCTATAACGAGGTGAGGACCGCTGTGGCGGGACAGACGCAACTTAAGTCAGAAATAAATCCCAAAAATGTTTTATTCTGCAATTTTTGACCTTGAGAGCTAAGGATCGACCCAGAGATATTTCTTGAAGGTTTTCCACCTCTTCTAGCACCAAAGGTAAGGTTTTTACTCCCCGAATCCATGTTTCGATCCGTAGAACTTAGTTTCTTGGGTAATTATCGATAGGGGAGGGTTTTGATCTGGGAATTATGGTGGAAAATCCCTAATCTGAGTATGGGGATCAAGGGTTTGGCCTAGGGTTGATATTATTGATTATAATCCGGCTAATTAGGTCTTGTTTATCAATCCTCGCGTTATATTGATTGTTTGTAGACCAAGAACAAGCGAAAAGAATTCAGAAAGGGAAGAATCAAGTTTCTTAGGGGATTCAAACTTTGTTCGAGGTAGCTGATGGTTGTGATTTCATATTGATGTGATGTATGTTAGTAATTACTTCATTATAATGCATGTATGTATAGGAATGTGCATTATTGATCACACTAATCGTAATTGAGGATGATTGAATAATTGTATGCCATGAATCATGACTTGATTGTATGATTAGACTAGTAGTTTAGATTTCTTATGTTTAATTGGGTTGTACCCATTTTCTTTAGACTTATGATCCTTGTTAGAGTTTTGGTACATTGACTTTCAGTTTCTAGACTTTAAATCCGCAATCGTTTGTTAGACTTCGAAGTTTATGGGAATTCCCTATTTTTCCTTTAGACATTTAAATCTGCTTTCGTATCTTTAAATGCCTTAGTTTTAATTTAGTTGTGTAGTTTTTTGGTTAGTTAATTGCATTAATGGTTCTCCCACCGGAGGGTTAGTGTGGGTGTCAATCACGACGGTCTGGGTCGTGACAACCTACCAGATCATTAAATTATTATTGTGATTTTAAAAATAATTGTGTTATGTATTGTGTTGTATTGTTATCTTGTATTTAAATTAGACTGTTATGTGTTGTATTTTTTATTTAAATTTTCATTTTATCATTAAATTTTGTGCATTCTTCATAGTAAACATTAATAATAATATCAAATTATATTCACTTAAAGTGACGAAAATTTTTTAAAAAATATTTGAAATATTATTTATTCGGGATTAAAGTAATATATACTAAATAATATATTTTTAAAAATGTTATATTACATTTTAAAAAAATTATGAATATTAGAGATTTAATTAATATCCTTATATGAAAATAATATGTTAATTACAAAATAATAGATATAATAATACAATATTCAAAAAATGAAATAGAGAGTATGAAAAGTGAAATAGAGAGTATGGATAACTACTATTCAACTCTCTATAATTGGAGAGTAGAGGGTAAAATAGAGTGTTTGGAGAGGATATTCTCTATTTTACTCTCTCAATATAGAGAATCGAGACTAAAATAGAGTAAGGTTGGAGATGGTCTTAGATGAGACAATATTTTTGAAAAGCCCAAGCAATATGTTAGGTAAATGAACACTATCATGCGTGTTTAATACTAAAATGACCGACTCGAATTATCTTGCT
The DNA here is from genome assembly GCA_029582685.1 of Solanum piurae. NCBI lineage: Eukaryota > Viridiplantae > Streptophyta > Magnoliopsida > Solanales > Solanaceae > Solanum > Solanum piurae. The sequence continues at coordinate 6,397 of JAJOOO010006053.1, forward strand.
GAGTAATAAAAGATTCTTAAATACATTGTTTATATGAACGAACAAACAAACTTTACGTAATTAGCTTAATGTAAAAAGAGATTACCTATTTAATGTCAATAGATTTATGACATCCATGTATTGAGTTGTCAAATGAGTCATGTTCAGAAAATCCAAGCTTATACGAATTGACTCACATGTAGAGATGAGACCAGAATTTAAAGTTTACGAATTTTGAATTTTGCAATTAAAACCCATAGCTCATTTTAATTATTGAATTTGTAATCAATGTTTATACATATTTAATATATTTTCTAATACAAATTCAAACTATCTATGGTGGTTATAATTATTGTCTCCACATAAATGCAATTAATCAAAAGCTATAGATGTATGAAATATATGACAAATGTGGATCTATTGATCGGTCATGTCATATAGGCTCGAATTGGACATCTAATTGCTTCAAATAAGATAGTTCGGTGCACAAAGCATCCCGCTAACGTGAGTTTGGGGGAAGAATGCACCACAAAATATGTGATGTAGACCAATCTAGTCTACCTAATACAAGTATTTATAATTGCTTTCACAGCTTGAATACGTAACTTATATATAGATCACGAAAAATTGTTATTCTTTTCAGGCTCAGGAAGAAAAGGTCCTGTGTAAAGGACGTTGGGATTTATTTACCATGATTTCTTACCATAAATAGGTTTTCCTTTTAGGAAAAGGTTTTATTATTTTGAGTAGTCCTTTTCTTGTAGGAAAGGTTTTAGGACTCTATAAATATAGGTCTGTTCCAATTAACTTAATCAGCATTCACAATGTAGTCCTAGGGTTTTGAGAGTTGCGGTTATGGGGGAGAATTTTGTGTACCTCCTTGTATTCTGAGTGAATTGTTTGAGGTTGTTTCTCTCTATATTTTGTACTCTCATATTTATAGTGGATTGCTCATCTCCTTTGTGGACGTAGGTCGATTGACCGAACCACGTTAAATCTGTCTCTTTTGGTGTGTTTCTCGTTTGTCTTCTTACTCGTGGTCTTTCAAGGTTTGCTTTGCTAGCTTCTGCATTACACCTGATTAGTTCCGATCCTAACAAAGGACTGGTTGCTATGTAGTCACAATAATTCGCAGATTTTTAGAAACTTTTGTATCACTGATACAGAGCGAGTTATCCAAATTATCACTATGATTGTTACTTAAACCTCAAACTATAGCTATTTTTGAAAATTACCCGAACAGAAAAGAGAGGGAGGGGGTAGAAGGATAACCTGGTGGTGGCCTAACTTTTTCAGCTGCAGTTGATGCCATAAAAACACTCTTTTCCGGAGATCGAATCAACGAAATAGCTGATGTAGCAGGGGAAGTAAGTTTATAACAAAGAGTCTTGATACCCCCAATTTTTGTTGCTATTTCAGTAACCCAATGAGCAAAATCAAAGAAAATGAAATGGGGTTTTAGGTTTTGAAGAAAAGATTTGATTTCATCATACAATTCATCCATAGCTGTTGCTAGTACAGTTTCCAAAGATCTAGGCACATCAGCGGTAGTTTCAGCTCCATATGGAAGGCCATGGATATGAGGGATTTTGAGTGTGTAGAAAGTGATGAGATTAGGGTAAAGATTGAGATTTTGAAGTTTGATTTGAGCATTTTTGGGTAACAAGAATGAGATTTTGGGACCCTTTTTAGCAAGTTCATTGGAGAGGTTGAGAAATGGGATTATATGGCCTAAAGCAAGCCATGGGAACATGACTATTTGGTGCTTTTAAGTCTATGGACTCTGCCATTTTTTTGGGCCTCATTTTGTTTGGTTAGTAATGGACTAGTTATAAACTCTCTGTTTCGACACGGATGCAATGATATTTTTTTAAGGGAAAAAGGACAAATATGCTCCTGAATTATCGTAAATGGTATGTCAATACCATTCGTTATACTTTAAGGTTGTGTATACCTTTACCATTAATATTTTGGGTTGTGTATACCCTTGAGACTAATTGTTGGACACGTGGCTACATCTCAATAATTTACCTAATAAATATTTTTTTTATTCGAATTTTTTTTAAAAAAACACCCAACTTCCCTTACCCATCCATAACCCGAATTAAAATCCATCTACCATAATAATTCCCTAAACAGTGTTAATTGTCCATCTTCTTCTCTTATTTAATTCTCAAAAAATTGTTGCACAAATAAAAAAATTCACTAACATTAGTCATTTTCTTTGTGTTTTAGAGTTCATGAATGATTTCGTACAAAACCATCAAGTTAACTTTGTGATTGGCCACCGCCGCCGTCGCCGCCTTCTTCTCCGAAGTTCACACAAACATTTGAATCATTAGACATGAGATTCATGGCGTTTCTCTTGATGAAATGCAGTGATTTTTTTGTGGGTTGCGTCCGCCTTGGAGAGGCGCCCAACTTGGCATTGACTTTGCTCCATTAAGATCGTCGTTGACGATCAATAGTGGTCTACCAGAGTTCAAGCCGTTGAATGAACCAAAATTTCTTGATGTAGAAGATAAGAGGGTGGGGAATGAACCCAAAGATCAAAACTTCACGAACTTGCCAAGAAATAGGCCGAAATGCCTTGTGACGGTGCATCAGGCGATTTCGCCAAAAATTCTCAAAGCTTCTCCATCATTTTCTTTCTTAAATTGCAAGGGAGAATGAGTTGAATTTTTGTGAGGGAGTAGATCTGATGATTTTCCATCATCTCCGCTAAACAGAATTTCATGAATCAAACCACGTGAATTTGTTATTGTTGGAAAGGTTTTGAATTTGATTTTGTAGCTTTGTTCAAATATATTCGAACTATTTCAAAGAAGGTTTCGGGTGGGTTTAAAATAGAAATAGGTGGGTTTTTTGAAATTTTGGGTAAAAAATAAATAAAAAATCAGGTTAGTCGTTGAGATGAAGCCACGTGTCTAGCCATTAGTCTCAAGGGTATACACAACCCAAAATATTGACGGTAAACGAAGGGTACTGACATACCATTTACGATAGTTCGGGAGCATATTTGTCCTTTTTTCCTTTTTTTAAAGAGCTTGAGTAATATATATGTAAGTTGAAAACTATTATGCTTGTTTAATAAGAAAAGAGAAAATGGTCAAATGCCCCCCCAATCTATTATCGAATTTTCAACTACACACTTAAACTTCACGGGGTCCTATCACCCCCTTAACTGTTTAAAACTGAAATTATCATCTCCCTAAATGCTATGTGGCGAAGTGAGTGTATTTCACTCTCCCTGAGAGAGTGAGCATCGAAAAAAAATATTAAAACTTTTTTTTAGTATATATATATATATATATCTTTTATTTTTTTCCTTATTTTTTTCTTTCTTCTTCATAGAAATCTCTTCCTTCTTTGTGACCAGATCTATCCGTCTCTCGTTATTTTTATGTCGTTGCCGCCACTGCTATCTTCACCGGATGTACCATAAAATTTTGTATTCCTCTTGATTCTAATTTGTGTATGAAATTAGGAATTTTTGAAAATCAACTCTTTATCGATATTATTAGAGTTGTTAATCATCCTTGTACATGGTCAACCCACAAAGGTAATTCGGTTGGCAAATTCTTTTCTTCGGAGCTCCAAATTTGTAATTTTAATCCAAACCAACGATTTTTTTTGAATTCTCAATGAAATCCACATTCAACTTTCCTCCATTGTTATGTATTAATTAACTCCAATTTGAGAAATTTGACATATGCATTCATGGAAATGATCTTAATATCAATTAAGTAGTGGACGAAATGACAAATGAGAATCAAAATCATTGCCGACCTTCTCCTTTTCAAGATTGTAGTGATTGGTAGACCTTTGGTGTTTATAGTAATGTAGAAAATGGTGAAAATATTTTTGGGTTTGGAGAGATGGTGAAAAAATAGAAGAAAAGAGTAAAGAATAATCAAAAAATTGAAGAAAAACTTTTTTTAATGGAATTTCCACTTGTCAAACGTATGAGTTTCACCCATCAACATAAATGTGGTTGTGGCTTTTTAGGGGTACAATAATTTTGATTTTAAACAGTTCAGGGGGTGATAGGACCCCTATAAAGTTTAAGTGTGTAGTTGACTATCTGGTAATAGATTAGGGGGCATTTGACCATTTTCTTATAAGAAAATGATCCACTCAAATTATCCTGCGGAGTAATAAAAGATTTTAAAATATATTGTTTATATAAACGAACATACAAACTTTACACACTTCACTTAATGAAAAGAAAATTATCTATACAATGTCCATAAATTTGTGACATTCATGTATCGAGTTGTTAAATGAATTGTGTTAAGAAAATCTAAACTTATATGAATTGGCTCACATCACATGCGGAGATGAAATTATAATTTGAAGTTTACGTGTTTTGAATTTGTTGTCAAAATTCATAACTTATTTTAATTATTGAATTTGTAATTAACATTTATACGTGTTAGTATATTTTCTAATTTCTAGTATAAATTACAAGAAATAAGCAAAAACTTGTGAGTTGGGCTGAGTTCTTTTTGTTAAGATGTAGCTCTGCTCTGTGCACAAGATGCCCCAATAAAGTCCAAATTAAAGACCTAAAGCCAACATGAATGACATAAACCGAATAAATCAAAATATGGAGAAACTCTATGAGGTGGTTCTTACTTAAGTATAACTATTGCATCCACATAAATGCAATAAAGCAAAAGTTATAATAAAATTTGGTAATTTGGTGCACAAAACATTCTGTTAATGTGAGTTCAGGGAAAGACGGTACCACAAGAAGTGTGATATAGACAATTTAATACCTTATACAAGTATTAATAACTACTTACAATTTAAATTTGTAACTTATATATAAGGCATAATACATAAATTGGACCCTAAACTAGGCTTCAAATTTTAAGTATGACCTCTAACTTTCAAAGTGCACAAGTAGGCACCTAAACTTGTATAAAGTTGAACAAATAGACACACATGCCCTACATGGCATCCTACATGTCATTTTTTGTCCTACGTGGTGTCCTACGTGGATTGTGCCATGTAGGACTCGTATGTTTACTTGTTTAAGAATTGGATAGTTGAAGTGCCTACTTGTGCACTTTGAAAGTTAGAGGTCATACTTAAAATTTGAAGCCAAGTTTAGGGTCAAATTTATGTATTATGCCTATAAATAAAGCACAATGAACCTATATGAGGTGAACCTATTATAAATCACAATTTAAATCCGTAACCTATACAAATTATCAACTTGAGACATCTAAAAAGTATATAAAAAATTTTGTTCACTCGAAATTTTATTTGTATCACATAATTTTTTATTTTTTATTTTTAAAAAAAAGTATAAAAAATGCCCCTAAACTTGATGCAAATTATTAGTTTCATCCCCAAACTATTGACATCATTAAATACACCCCTTACTTGACTAATTGAAGCTAAATACAACCCGATTTTGCAATTTTAGTGAAATACACGCCTAAATTGTCGTCAAGTTTAGAGGTGTTTTCAACACTTCTCTCGATTTCTATTAAAAACTTCATACCCTTACAAAAAATTGAAACCACTTGCTATGTCATATTGTATATTGAAGTGTATCAAAAATTTAGTTAAGTCAAGTAAAAAAGTTTTTAAAGCTGTCAATAATTTTGGAATAAAACTAATAATTTGCGTGATATTGTCTAGAAAACAAAAAAAAATGGAGTAAGATATATATTGGGCCGGTTCCAAGCAGTGTCGAGCGGTCATTTTGAGATGTTCCTGTCTTTTGGAGTGATTTCATTAGGGTTCTTCTTCGTTTAACATCGGTGAGTTCTCTCCTATGAATCCTCTTGTTTTCGTTTTTATAGTTTGATTTGCATTCTCCTTTTGCGTTTGATGTTGTTTGTCTCTTCCCCAATTTGGAAATTGATGTGCGATTCTAGCGTGTTAGATGCATATGTTCCTCCTAATTGAGATTCGTTCACCTGGAATGTGTGAATTCGGTTTGGTTTTTGGTGCTTTCTAGTTTCTCCGGTAGCTGATTCGGTATAGCAAGGTTTAGTGGTTTACTGTCTGAAAAAAATTAGAACTTAGTGGTGAGAATTGGTGGTGGGTGTAGCTGTTGTATGTGCTGCTGCGGCGGCGGTTTTCTAAGTGTGCTCAAAGATGAAGAAGAGCAACTAAAACTTGAAAACTATGGAGTAAACTCTTAACAGTAGAACTATAATATCTGCAGAAGAAAAATGTAATCTTTAGCATTGTGTTGTTGAAATAATATTCACTGACAAACAAGGTACCTCTTAAGTTCGAGCCTTGAGTATGAGGTAGCCCTTTTCCCAAGTAAAGTAATGACTTTGAGGATGGGTATCTTAACATGTGAAGAGCTTTCGCCCGCTAGCTGTTTGTGAAAATGCTAAAACGAACCGGACTCTTTCTATATACTACAATGATTGTACATCTTTGTGATTGTTTACTATAATGCTGGTGTTGTTTTGTTATTTTGTGTGTGTTTTTGTATATGGTCATAGGAGTGAAGAAGTTCTCAAACGTGTTTTTGTGCAAGTTTGGATATACTGTCCGTGTGTTTTGGAATGAAAAACAATAATTGACTAAGCTGTAAAATTTCTCTGGCCATCAATGCTCTAAGTAGCTTTATTTGTATTTGCATAATATTGATGCTATGCAAGCTAAACCTAGTATTTAAGTGGTGAAGGGTAAAAGGGTGTGCCTGTTATGCCGAGTTCCAAAGGTTTATGGTAGGTCCTAAGGGTTGGCATTAGACAGATTTTTCTGTGAGAGGGTTCATGTATTCGACCTTAACTTGTTTGGGATAGAGGCATAGTTGTTAGTTGTTATTGGTGGTGTATCAACATTCGAGTAGCTCCTCGAGCCACTGTGCCTAGTGCCTACCCAACCTAAACCATTGAGAACGACCATCTCCAAACTGAAGATTCCTTATTAGTGTAAACTTATCTGTGATAATTGTTAGTTTTTCAGCCATTGAGCTCTATATATTTGGAAAACTAAAACTTCATTCTCTTTTCAGTTGTCTCTACCAAATAAGCTAATGGGTGACAAGAAGAAGGCTGGCGCTCTATTCGTGAGGCTTGTTTCAACTGCTGGAACTGGATTTTTCTATGTGAAGAAGAAGACTAAAACACTTGTAACAAATCAGACAAAGCTTGAATTTAGAAAGTTTGATCCTCGTGTGAATTGTCATGTTTTGTTCAAGGAAGAAAAGATGAAGTGATGCAAACGCCAAACTTGCGCGAAATCCTCTTTCAAGTACTAGTGTTAGCTTTCATTTTTGCAGCAGCCAGTAGTGAAATTAGACAATAGGACCTTTGGCTCACTTGTGCTACAAGAATAAGGGTTGTTTGTTTAGTTTTATTTATGCAATTCCCTGAATTTGTTTGGGATCATGATGAATGAAACATAGTTATAAAAGAATTGATTTCATCATACAATTCATCCATAGATGTTGCTATAGACAATAAACACAGAATAAAGCATATCCTACACTCTACAGAATGACCATTATCAAATGAATATGTTGGAAAACTATTGATAATGCCAAGGTAAATTCTTCATTTCACAGCTCAACTCTCTGTTAATTGTGTCTAATAAATACTGGAAGGAGGAGCATTTAAACTAATACTCACTGTTACAAAAGGATCTTAAAGTTTCACACTTCATGTTTAAACAACAAGTATACAATGCCTTTGATTAAATACATAGGCAGACGGTTACAAAGGCTCTTGTGACTAAAGCTGATCAAGCATAAGACATCATCTTGGACGTTTAGTGCCAAGGGGAAAGGATACTCGTTGAGGAGTACCTTGAGGTACGTCTGTCTTTTCATGAGAGAGACTTGGATTTTTGCTTGGAGCTGGGTTGGGATCAGTGCTTTCTTCGTCCTCCTCTGTTTCTTCTGGTTGGCTAGTTTGCTTCTTTGCAATAGCTAGCTGATAGTTAGGGTTGATCAGTGTATCTTGTTCAGGAGGGAGTGGTACTACAGACCCAGCAATTGATTTCGGCAATGGAATCTTGTTTCTGTTCCTAGCCAACTCCAGTAGGACCTGATAAACAAGAGAATATTATAATTTCTGAAATGCAGAAAAGTAAAAATTTGAGCAGGGAAGACAAGTGAGATTGCTCCAGTAGATAGAGCACTTCCTTTCCAACCAAAACATCAAGAGTTCAAGTCACAAAAAGCAGTTTCCGAAAGGACTCCTAGGCAATTGTTTTCATTTTTTTGGGGTGAGTGAGGGGGTTTCGCTCTGCCATATCCGAATGAGAAAACATACATACATGCAATGGGCAGTACTAACTGGATTTAGTTGGGAGCTAGATGGTCAGCTGAACTCCATGAACAACCAAGTGCATGCTAGTTGATGATTAAATCAAGTTTTCAGTTCATCAAGGTGTCAGAAGGTGTCACATGTTAGATGAAGCTAGCTCTGTGTAATGGAACCTTATTTACTGAAGAAGCTACAGATGATTTCTAGTACTGCAGTAAAAGATGAAACAGACAAGGGAAGTTCCAGACTGCTAAAACTTTAGCTAAGAAAATAAAGATACAAGTTCTTCAATGCCCCGCCATCTGTGGTTGCTTTCCTTTTATAGCCCAAGTCATGTGTAGTCAACCAGGCTCCCCTCATCATAATCTGCTAATCTTTTACTGGGTTGTCAGCCCTAGTACTGCATCTTAATTTATATGCAGGCCCAAGTTGATCCTCATGCTTTCCAGGCCCAACCCTTGATTAGAGTTCAAAACAATACTTGCGCCCTCAATAAGAACCTTGTCCTCAAGGTTCAAGTCAGGGAATTCATACTCATGAGTTTTCTCAGTTTCGTTGTGCATGGTAAATACATGACCAGAATCGAATTCATGCCAAGGAAGTCTCAAGGCACAATCTGCCACCATAATACACTACTGGACCTTCACTAATATAATTCATTGTTTGTAATTCTATTGGACTTTTTCTCAATGGGGCCCCATGCTAACATGATGAGTGCCTGGATCATTCTGGCAATATCAAACCTTGAACCAGTAATGGTCATTTCTTCTAGCATCACAGCGAACACATTTCTTCCTCCTCGATTCTCAAAAGCAACAGATATATATCTTGGCATATCTTCTTCTACTAATTTCATCATTGCGAATAAGAGGGAATGAATAATCTCCATAACTGTAATGCTACCTCCACTCAAATTATCATGGTACTGAAATAATTCAGTCTGTCCAGTGTCTCAGTGATTTCAGAACAGTTTCGAGTATCCTAAGAGGCCCCTTTGTTCACATTTGTAGCATCATGAGCAACTTGACTAAAAATAGCTAGTGATGCAACAAAATTCACCTAGCCAGTTATACTGTATCGCTCGAAAGAACACCCCAGAAAAACACAAGTTATAAATGAACCCGTTAATACCTGAGATAGACCGTGCCTTGTTACCAATCCAAGAAAAGAAACAACCCTATCGAGGATCATAATATAGTTCGTCAGATGAAAAATAGCATGTGCGGAGTCATCCAATGCACATGATGTCTGGAGGAAACTTCGACTTTCCAGGGAATACTAAATAAAACAACAGCAACATATCTGGAGGAAGCAGATTGTTGCTAGATCAGTCGAGTCCACCGAGAACTAAGAGCCACTGGTGAGCAGTTCCATAGCCTTACATCCAATTTTTGTCTGCATTGTAGGTGCCCTTTCTTTCCTTCGGACTCATTAAGGAAGAAATATGCAAATGGATACTTAAATAGACTTGGATCCTTCGATGTAAAATGCGTTAATCCAACTAGGTAGTGAACTGCAGCAAGTCTGTCATTGCAAAAGCGAACACCCAACTGACTCAGCAATAGAGGGATGAACAATATTATTGCAAGCTGAACCATCCAGCGTCTAGCCTCAGTAAGTTCAACAAGAACTAGCAGAAAGGATTGGGAGAGCTGATCAATTCGAATCACCTGGTTCACGTATTTTAGCTTACTAATAATATTCAAACGAACTTGAGAAGACTCATCCATCAGCAGAGAAAGAAATATTTGGAGAAGATGTTCAACAATTGTATTCTTCCTTGAATTAGGAGTCATTCCCATCATAATCAAAGAATTAACAGACATAGCACGTTGGCAAGAGAAGCCGTGCATAGTACTGCTAGTTGCTCGTGAAATAGAGCATCTGGTATAACTAGTAAAATACAACTCTACTGTACAGCAATTGGGCATTGGTCTTCGCAGCGAATGCTTTTTGCTGGTTGGTTTCACTCTCAATAAGAAAGCTTGGATCGAATCAGTATTGTTAAGTTGTCGTTGCTTATTTGGTAGTGTCTATCCAACTTTCTATTGGTGATTATTCTAGGAATCCTATGCAGATTTTTTGAACTTGGTAACTTTATTCTAGGAAATTCTATGCAGATACTTAACTTGGTGACTTTATTCTAGAAAATTCTATGCAGATTAAAAGTGTTTATTTTACTTTTTAACCAATCCTGTAATACTTTGAATGGTAAAAATGGTTAGCCAGCTAACATCAGAAAGTTGATCCAGAACAGCAAACTGTTAAGAACTCCAATTGCCAGAACTCATTCACACCCTAAAATTTTTCCTGTAGAACCTTCAGCATCTTCTGTTCTGCACAAGGCTGAAAATTTCTACACCACTACCCCAGCATTCAGCCACCAATACCTCCTGTTCAACTTTTCAAAGTCACGGTAATAAACCGCATATGATAGCACCAGACTATGACCTATTTTTTTATTTTTTTAAATAGGTAACTTTCCAAAACTATGACCTATTAGTTTGATACCTTTTCACTGTTTTCAGTAATAACTTAAAATATATAATTATGCCGAATGAGAACCGAAGTTCTGAAACACATTACAAGAGAACAACATAAGACTCCAAGACAAATTTTAGTTACATCATATAATATTTTGATTCAGAGAGTCTCCATTTTACTTATCTTTCTTAGACAAGAGAGGGCTAAAGGTTATCAGTTTCACCATACACCTAAAAGATCTCTAAGAAAGATATGAGTTCGTTCTTGGAAGAATGAAATACCAGCACAACAATGAAGGATTTAATAAGACTTGGTACCTCACGCGGCGGGGGTTGTGAGAAGCTGAAATTAACTTTTGACTGAATGGCAAGCTTGATGTCATCAGAGTCAATGGAAGCCTTCCCTGCATGCTCTGAGTAGACTTGAGCATCCGTCAGTACATCAACAACATAGCGATACCACAGTTCCAAAAATTGATGCACAACTCGAGGCTCGTAGTCATCAACACCCATTGATTTTAGCAACGTTTTGACAATCTTTGCATCCCTTGGCAAGTCCTCTTCTCCACCTTCAGCCATTTCTTTCAAGGTTCAACCTAAAAAGAAACATTAACCATCAGCACCATTTCATACACGTTAGTAGTGTCAATATAGAGTTGCAGAAACCAGATAGAGATGGAGATGTGATGCACTACAAGTTGTAGTCACGAAATTGTAAAACATGATAGTAAATATTCTGAAAAGCATCAGAGTGAAAGCTTAAGTAGAAAGACATTCGTCAAACAGCTATTCTCCATATACGCAAAAGAGCAATCCGGAAAATATTTAGAGGTACAAAGTAAGAACACTATGAAAAGGAAAAAAAAAACAAACTAGAAAGATGAAACAATACCCAAATTCCATCTGTCTAATTGAATCTTGTTGAGGTAAACAAGCACTCAAACACAGCTTAGTACCAGAAAGTACATTAAACGGAATTAATTAGATCCCTTTCTCCACTTCAAGAGGGCTGATAATGCAACCATAATGGTTCTGAAATTTATGAGATGGAGGAACACAACAACATTGGACACCCTTAAATTTCAGATATAAAATCATTGCGAGAGAGCTAGGGAATGAAAAGCACATACAACTATGCCTCTATCCCAAACAAGTTAAGGTCGAATACATGAACCCTCTCACAGAAAAATCTGTCTAATGTCAACCCTTAGGACCTACCATAAACCTTTGGAACTCGGCATAACAGGCACACCCTTTTACCCTTCACCACTTAAATACTAGGTTTAGCTTGCATAGCATCAATATTATGCAAATACAAATAAAGCTACTTAGAGCATTGATGGCCAGAGAAATTTTACAGCTTAGTCAATTATTGTTTTTCATTCCAAACCAATTGTTTTTCATGTTCCCATGGCTTGCATTAGGCCATATAATCCCATTTCTCAACCTCTCTAATGAACTTGCTAAAAAGGGTCACAGAATCTCATTCTATTACCCAAAAATGCTCAAATCAAACTTCAAAATCTCAATCTCTACCCTGATCTCATCACTTTCCACACACTCAAAATCCCTCATATGCCTTCCATATGGAGCTGAAACTATAGCTGATGTGCCTAGATCTTTGGAAACTCTACTAGCAACAGCTATGGATGAATTTTATGATGAAATCAATTCTTTTCTTCAAAACCTAAAACCCCATTTCGTTTTCTTTGATTTTGCTCATTGGGTTACTGAAATAGCATTAGAAATTGGGGGTATCAAGACTCTTTGTTATAAACTTGCTTCCCCTGCTACATCAGCTATTTCATTGATTCGATCTCCGGAAAGAGTGTTTTCATGGGATCAACTGCTGCTGAAAAAGTTGGGCCACCACCAGGTTATCCTTCTCCCCCCTCCCTCTCTTTTTTGTTCGGGTAATTTTCAAAAATAGCTATAGTTTAAGGTTTAATTAATAATCATAGTGATAATTTGGATAACTAGCTCTGTATCAGTGAAAAGAATAACAATTTTTCGTGATCTATATATAAGTTACGTATTCAAGCTGTGAAAGCAGTTATTAATGTTTGTATTAGGTAGACTAGACTGTCTACATCACATATTTTGTGGTGCATTCTTCCCCCAAACTTGTGTTAGCGGGATGCTTTGTGCACCGAACTATCATATTCGAAGCAATTAGATGTCCAATTCGAGCCTATATGACATGACCGATCAATAGATCCACCTTTATCATATAATACATCCATAGCTTTTGATTAATTGCATTTATGTGGAGACAATAGTTATAACCACCATAGAGAGTTTGTATTTGTATTAGAAATATATTAAATACTAGATGGTTTTTGCCCGTGCTAAGCACGGGCCCAACAATTTAAATTCTGATATAATTTTATTGTGTTTGATCTACCTAGGAAATATGTTCTAGAAATCAAGTACCATAATAAACATTTTTATACAAAAAATTACATAAGACAAAAAATAAAAATATGAATAATAAGTAAAAGCTTTTAAAATTATCAACAATCTTAGTGAGCTCTAGCTTTGAATCGATCAAAAAGTTTCTAAATTCTATCAACCTTTTTTTTTTTATGGCTTTTGTTCTTGCACTTGAACTCCACTCTGAGTAGTCTTTACCCCAGGTACAAATATAGTTGTGAACTACCAGGACATTGTGGGGAGGGAACTTACGTTTAGAAATTTTACAGAAATCTCCACCAACATGTTCACTATTCTTCATCTTGATCACACTATATATATTGATCCACAAAAGTTGGTGCATTTTCATCTCTGTGAGTGACCAACTGGATTATAAGAAGTAATAATATTTGTCATGATGAAATACTATTGAAAGACCTGAGATTTAGTTCATACAGACATTGCAACAGAGAACCATACATGCTCAATTTATATTTATATAAGATACCTTCAAATGATATTTGTTCAAGCTTGAAAAAACGAAGAAGACAATTTCCTTGTATCATCAGCCATTATAACATTTCCTTTCAAATTATTAAAAAATAATCAAGCTCGAAATAATTGATTAGGGGGCATGATCTGAACTTTCTTTTGTTGTTTTTATTAAGTCATTAAAAGGTAGATTTGAATTTATATGAGTTCGTTCTCTACTGCTTTTGTATTTGCTTTGAGAGCCTTTTTAAGAGTGCCTACCCTTTTTTCCTTTCATTCTGTAATCTATTGAATTTATCAGTTGAAGAAGGATCATTTTTTGGATTCTTCATTGTCATCAATATCTATAGATGGCTACTGATACTGTTTCACCAGATCATCCTACACCCGCCTCTGAGTTAAGCTTCTGTGAATTATCGCTTCCTGTTGCTAATGAATTTAATTAGATTTTTATCAAAACATATTTTATGTCTCTTATTTGGATACTTTTAAATGGATATATATGTTGACAACTTAGTTGAAATACCCTTCTTGGTAGTTTTGCAGCAAATATACTCTACTTTCATCTCTAATGTTATGTGTTGAGTTTTATTAGCACAACTCAAATTTTAGGATTGACGTTGTGACCCGATTTTTGAGTTCAAGGGTCCTTGTTAATATTGTAGTTTTGATTTTACTATTACAATGATATTAGGGTAATGAGCCCCCTCAGTCCCTGCTATCTCTAAGAAACCAAAAAGAGAGAACTCCAATGTTCAAGTGCATTTTACCAGTTTTTCAAACACGTAAGGACGGACTTCTCTATGGAAGATGGATAAAACTACATGATAACATAATAAAAAAGATTTAAAATGAAATGCACGATAGTTAGCAACCTAGAATGTGAATTCAAGGTACAGAGTTGTCGAGCAGACGATGTCTTTTCAATTTAGCTCTGTCTGCTCGTTGTCAAGCTAAAAATCATTTTTTCTCGGGTAGTATTAGTTTAAATAACTCACTCGTTTAGCATTTTTTTTCAGTGCATACATTTTCAGAGGTGTGATCATAATTGTAACTCCTCCCTGACATTGCTGTAACTTTTCTATTCCAACGAATATTCTTCTAAAAAAAATCCAGTGAACCATAGTCCATATGTTTAATACTATTTAGTATGGTTATATGGTGATATAATTTCAACTTTAAAGGCACATTTCATAGGTTAAAACAACTCAGATAAATATAAACATACGATTTTTATACATAGATAATAAAATCAGTGAAAAGAGAGATAGACATATCCAAGATGATCGTACAAATCTTGACATTGACATATTACCAGCCAAAAGAGCAGCCATAGGCCTCAAAAACTTGACATTTTAATGCAAAGAAGCTAACTGGAAAATTTAAAACCTGCAGAAGATGACACTTACCAAAGTTAAGAAGGTTGAACACACTCAGACAACAATCACCACAACACAGACCTAAAGACTCCCAAAACAATTTAGGCTTCAAAATTGGAGTAATATTTAAGAAAATGGCTAACCAAACCAAAAGCAAGGATTGATTTAGATGAAATCCAAGCATCTCATTGTGTCCTAGGTGGAGTATCACCTGTAAACTCGGGACAATTCAAAGAGACAAGATAGTCTAGCGAAGTTCACAACAACTGAATTCACATATTTTAACAGATGTATGATTACTGAGATTATGAATTTTTTTTTTGTTGCTCAATGATGCATTGTTCTCACTCTTTCTGTGATTTTTTATCCTCTTCCAATTTCATGGCAAGCTTCTCGCTCTAATTTATACTGATGAATGAAGAATAAGCAGTAATGAGCTACGTCAATGCAAGATAAGATCAATCTTCTACTCTTAACTAAAAGAGACAAACAGTAATAATAATTACCGTCAGTAGGTCATTTCTGAGTTTCAGTATATCTTGCTCAAGCACCTCGGAATGTGATCCCTATGTAAGAGTTTTCATCCCATATTAGATATTCTTTGTGCAACTTATGAATATGAATCTTGAGATCGAGACAAGACAATCACCTGAAGTTTCATGCGTAGTACCTTCATTTCCCTTTTTGGCTGCTTTAATAAGGCCGCATCATTTAGTATCTACAAAGAAGATGAACTACAATAAGCTCTGCCTTAGACGTCAAAGAAAGAAGCTAGTAATTAATAAGAAATTCCATTATTTGGTTCCACTGGGAAGAAAATCTGCAAGAAAGGATTCTACAAGGATGAAACTTGTGATTTGTAAGATAATGAAAATTAAAACCAGTTAAAGAATGCTCTATACTGCTTGTAGGTGAAACTCGCATCTTTTTTGCTTTAAAATTGGTGCTCGAATAGATGTTTTAGACTACACTCTATAGTATCTATATACCAGAACAAAATTAATTGTTGCATCATTTAGGAATTTTCAGAAAAACAAATCTTTTTGGATGAGATTTGTTAAACCTTGGTTATGACAGAAAAAAAATGTGGTGCCTAAGTGCTGAAATTGCATTGGAGCTTGATTTGAAAGTTTTGAATGCAAGGTATAGTGTCTTACGAACTAATGTTAAACTAACCTAATTATAGTCACAGGAACACTTCTATTCACAGTAACATACGTGACCATTAAATCTCATTAGGTGTTCTCTAGAGTGGATCATGAACAAGTAATTACATAAAAAGAATAGTAAATGGAGGCAGACCTCATTGACTTGAACACAGTTGGTGATCCGTTTAACTCTGCTAGCAGATTGGAGTATTCCCTTTAATACAACACATAACCATTATGATTTGGGTATCAGTGTAAAATTTCAAACAAAATGAGAATCAACTTGTGTTGATTTGCGCTGCTTCAAATCTTAATTGTTAAATGAAACTAACAGTCTTTTTGAAGAAAAAAAAGGGACATACAATGTATGTAATCTAGAAACGCAACTCAATTGAAGAGATAAAAATATAGAATAGTGCCACTGATTTAGAGAAATAAAGAAATAGCTAAGAGAAAAATGAAACTGAAAAGGAGAACTAAAATGACTCGCAATAAAAAATGAAGCAACTGTCCGCCGGCAACTAACACTTATCTTTTTATTTTTTCAATGTATTTTCAAATCAAAGTTTCAGTAGTTACTTTCATTGATAGACAAAAAATGTAGAGCAAAGACCTGGCAACAACCATGAAATAAGAGAGTCTGAAGAGACTCCAAAAAAGAAAGAGAAAATACGTACAAAGAAATCTTGTTTCACTGTTGATAGAATAACCTAACTGTTGCTTCTAGAATTTAAGCAGAGTGATCAAACGATAGAGCTAGTATTATATAATTGAGCTAAATGACTGATAGAACTAATGTCAATGCTCTATAGAATTTCTGTAGATTTTTTCCCAACTCTTCAACCTCCACATCTCCTATAGCTATGATAAGGAAGAGACATTTTATATTAACATCATGTCTTTTTTGTACTACTATATGAGCAAGCAAATAGAACTGATGTCAATTCTCTATAGAATTTTGCTAGATTTTTCCCCAACTCCTCACCCCCTGCCCCTCCTCTTCTATAGCTATGATTTAAAAAATAATTACAATGCAAATCTTCAAATGCTCGCAGTCCACTTAAAATAATATGCAAGCATGAGATAACATTTACAAATAACTTACCTTACCCGTAAACTAAGCCAAATTTTCGTACTTAAGAAATGAACTCTTTGTCCACACTATTAAAATTCTACTACATGTACATACCACAATTGAAAATTATCTTCACATATTAAGACGGCAGAGGCAACAATTGATTTTATTATTTATTTGAAAGAACATGAAGCCATATGTAAATTATTGTTTTTTTCATTTTCATATGCTCTTTGCCAGAAATCATTCGCAAGGCAGCCAATATTAAACAACATAGATTACAATCACACAAATCAGTATTCAAAATTGAAGAAAAAATAAAGAGTGAGAGAAGAGAAAGGGAGAGGAACTTACCGGTACAAGAGAACAGAGGAGTGAGGAGTGAACTCGGTTGGTGCCTATTTATTTGCGTCAAACACCTAATAATCCTAGAAAAATCACGTAAGTTGTGGTTTCTAGAAAAATCAGGTGATTTGTGGAGGAAATATACCACAAAGTTGATAGAATTTTTAAATTAAATAGATATGAAATACCAAAATTGCCCTTAATGTACTGTTCATCCTTTTAGCAGAATGAGACATTGCTCTGCATAATTTAAATCACATCAGATCCAAATAAACATCAAATCCTAGATTATCACTGACATTAAACTATGTTCTTAATGGAGCATCACAAGACTCCTCCTTTAAAAAATAAAAATAAAAAAAAATCCATAATATATGCTGAAAAATCGCTGGTTATAACAATATCTAGAAATATAACCCGAAGATCTTAAATTTCTCATAACAGAGAATCAGGAAGCACATATATTGTTTTGATAGAAACAATCGAAAAGGAAAAAAAAGTATACACCTTCTTACTTGAAACCCTTTGCAGTTGATTATATGTGCGACTTGCTCAGAAGCACCTTTCTTGGAAGCTAAAATTGAGATAGATTAATGATTATGAGGACCTTTGATAACCAAAATTGAATATTTTGAAGAGATACAAGAACCAGAGAGTTGAGGAAGAAGAATAGGATCCCAAGAGAAATGAGATTCCAGAAAGTTGCTTTGATTAAAAAAAAAAAAGAGATTCCAGAAAGTACGGCTAGCAAGAAAAGAAAACTGATATATATCTATAGACTAATATACCCTTAGATAAATCATAAAATTACGAAAATAGCCTTGGTCGTCCTGATCGTCTTCACTCTTCTATATAATAATAATACTAGATAAGGGTGCCCGTGCAAGGCACGGGCATATTGTGGGGATAAAAATAGTTGTAAAGAAAGACGTGCAAATATGCAACATGATTAAATAAATTTCAATGTTAAGACATTTCATAGTATGTTAAATATATTTTGCAGAATGCTATACATTGAACTTTCTATGAAGGCCAAAACACATAGGCTACATGTAGTTTAATATTTGCTGCATTGGCCTAGTAGTTGAATTTTGAATTCTGCAAACTCTCAAGTGTTAACATATATGTTCTTTCAGCTTTAAACTTTTTTATGATCTAAGAAGAAA
>JAJOOO010006054.1:0-13492 GCA_029582685.1 Solanum piurae
TCTCTTTCTCGTTTTATACAAACACAGATTATACAAATATAATGTATAATTTATGTTTGTATAATGTATAATTTATGTTTGTATAAAGCGAAAGAGAGCGATTTTTGATATACAAATATTTTTGTCAACGATTTATACAAACGAGAGGCTAACAACAATTTATACAAATGATCTGCCAGCGAAATTATATAAATCTGAAGAGGAGCCAACGAATTATACAATTGCTTCTTTTTGTATATATGTATAGCGAAATAGACATAGCTTTCAATTGTATATGTATAGCGAATTATACATATATATTTTTTCTATGGAGCGCAATTATGCAAACTTTGCTATAACATACAAATATGATTTTTTTGTTTGCTATATGTGAAAGTTGCTCTCTCTCTCTATATATATATATATATTTCTCATACATAGTTATACATCATATATACATATTTATACAATTTTGATACGTTATGATCATTTTATTGATTTTTTTTTTGTTTTTACAGTTACGTAAGAAGTCCTCATGTGTTTGCCTCAAACATCTCCATCCTACGTAGCCTAAGAGTTTTTATATAAAACCCAAATCCAGGACTAGTTTAATTAAGCCCAATAGTAACTAATACATTATGGGGATTGGGAAATTGAGTCCCATCCAACGTGTAGTCTAGTCTGATCAACGTTATTAAGTTGATGAAATTTCAAAATTACATCTTTTAAATAGGAATTATTATCTAATGCAATTGATTATGCTATAAAATTACATTTTATAGCGGTATTTTTAAATAATTATCGAACATAGCTATATTTTTACATTTTATAATAGACATACATGTATGCACGCATCTGTATCAGTCTATATACATTGATGTATATACATTTTCTAGTTAAGAGTTTGAATTGGGGTTTAGAAGAAGTATAATTTACAAAAATGACTATAGTTTTAGGGTTATTAGATTGAAATAGATAATATTTTGTGCTTTTTTTTGGTCTTGTATTGCTTTGCTTTCCAAGTAAAAACAATTGAAAAAATTAAAAAGTTAGTTTGATGAAGAAATGCCGAGATTCCAACATTTTATTAATACCACTACGAAGAAAA
Source organism: Solanum piurae (assembly GCA_029582685.1). Taxonomy (NCBI): domain Eukaryota; kingdom Viridiplantae; phylum Streptophyta; class Magnoliopsida; order Solanales; family Solanaceae; genus Solanum; species Solanum piurae. Next base: position 1,088 of record JAJOOO010006054.1, read on the forward strand.
AATCCAAGAAATTGAAAGAAAGAAAAAAGTGAACTTTGTGTTGGGTTTTATTTGCCATGAGTTTCTTACCATAAATAAGTTTTTCTTTTAAGAAAAGGTTTTGAATTGTCTAGTCTTTTTCTTGTAGGAAAAGGTTTAAGATTCTATTAATAGAGGCTTGTTCCTTCTAACTTAATCAGCATTCACAATGTAGTCTTAAGGGCTTTGAGAGTTTTGGTTAGGGGGAGAATTTGTGGGAGACAAGCTTGATACGTTATCACTTGTGTGAACCTCCCATGTATTTCGAGTGAATTGGTTGAGGTTGTTTCTCTCTATATTTTGTACTCTCATATTTATATAGTGGATTGCTCATCTCCTTTGTGGACGTAGGTCGATTGACTGAACCACGTTAAATCTGTGTCTTTTGGTATATTTCTCGCTTGTCTTATTACTTGTGGTCTTTTGAGGTTTGTTTTGCTAGCTTCCGCATGAGACCTAATTGTTACGGTCCTAACATTTTGATCTAGGCCTAGAATATTTTACCTAGTAAAGTATATGAAGGAATGATGAATTTTTTTTAGAATTTAGTATGGATTTGATCATGTTTCATTATGAAATTTGATTAATGAAAATAGTTTTTTGTATTCCAAGTAAAAAATAATATTTAAAAAATAGAGTTGTATGAGTAATTTGGAGTGAAAATACATTTTTATTGTTTTCAAATTCTTGATAGCATGTGATGACATGTCAATCAATGATTATATGGCCATTTAACTAGAGACATTCGAATTAATTTTGTCGAATAATCTGTTGGAAAACATTTATTGCGACATCAAACGAGTAATAGCTCAAATAACTACAGTGAGTACTTCTTCTGCCCATAGTGGCGGTCAGCCGAAAATTTCCCCCCAAAAAATTACATTATATATAAAGGTTAATTCTTACTTTGTATTAATTGGATATGATATTTTAAATATTCTTAAAAATAATAGAAAGTAAAAATCCACTAATGAGGCTATGCACAAAACTTACACGACGCTTATTCCTAATGTTTCAAGTTCTTGAATCCTTACAATTATATTTATGCGAGTGGCCTATTATGCTTTAAACGAAGCTCTTATTTTATTAAAAAAATATTTTAATTAAAAATTAGTATAAAAATTTGTGATGTTTATTTATTTTATGATAAGATCTAATAAAGGATTTTTTAAAATATTTTTTGAAAGAAATAAAAATAAAATCCTAAAATTTTAGTACCTTTTTTAGTGGAATAAGATTTTCTTTTATAAATAGGAAATTCTCTATTTTTACTTGTCTTTCTCTTATTTTTATAACAAAAATAGTTTAGTAAATATTTTAATTTGAAGTTTCAATGGACTTAAGAAAATATTTCAGTAGAGTATCAAAAATAAGTTTGACGTTTTAAAGTAAACCTAAAACCGTAGATCAATTTGAATCACTACTTGTTAATTCTATTTAAAATGTTTTTTATAATTTAGTTAAATATTGTTTTGTTTCATTTTAATTTTTCTGTGCATCCAATAATTGGATTTTTTAAAATTTATCATTCAAAGTTTGAACATCCAGAGACACTGAGTGACAAACATCATTTCTTGGTATATAGGAAGTCATATACTAATCTCTCAGCCTCACTTTGTTTTGATTGAGAATGAAAGTTATAAAAGAAGAGTTTTTGTATCTTGCGAAAAAAATTAAAACTAAAGTATTTCTAAATATAAAAGAATTGTACTCTTTTAGTATATATATATATATATAATAGATCTAAGATTAACATTTATTTGAAAACAATGGTAGTACTTATTTGATAAGAGGAAGAGAATTTCAAATGTTTGGATGGATTATGATTTTTTTTCTACCAGATGAGAAAAGAAGTGACAAGGCAAGGGTCTAATCACAAATTAAAAAAAATACCTTCAATTATGAGATTAGAAAAGAAAAAGAAGAAAGATAAGAAATTTTGAACTCATAAATCTTAATCATGAGTACTATAGTTTATATTTGTGAATTGACACTGCCATGAAAAGAAAAAGAAAAAGATTAAGAAAACGATTGCTCATTTAATAATGTAGGAATCAATAATTATGCAGGTATCAAATAATGTAGTAATTAGTTATTAAGGGAATTTATGTATTATTTTATGCGAGTGTTAGTTATGTAGAAATTAATTATTCATGATACTTAGAACTTGTTCCGTTGGTCCAATTGACTAGCATTGGTGAATGAAGGAAATGAATTTAGGCACGAATTTTTGATAGTGAACCTAATTGTTATACCTTTGTGTGACCACCTTGTGAGTGTGTGAACCTAACTTGGCACCATTTGAGCCTAACCTTTTCTTTGAATGAAACATAAACACAAATGCTTAGACCGGTTGTTGAAATTGTCATGTATTTCCCAGCTATAACCTTCATGAAACATTGATTTGTTTGAATAGTCAACTTAGGCCAAAAGCCTAAGTTGGGAATGTGGTAAGAATGAGGAAAGAAACCAAGTAAAAAATTCGTGAAATTCGTCCTTGAGAACATGTGGTGAAGAAAAAGATGGAACCCCTCCATATAAAAAAAAAATGGGAAGAGAAAAGAGAAAGAAAGAAAGAAATGATAAATTTATATCCGTTGTGCATTGTTGTGGAAATAAAAAGGGTGTCTGTTGAGCTATACCTAAGATTTTGTGTGCTATAAATAGGCCTAGGATGAGTTGTGAATTTGAAAAGAATGAAAGAAAAGGAAAGAAGTGAAACTTGAATCATGCTTCATGAAGGTAGAGTCACCAAGTCGAAATGAGCATACCCTTACCCTCAGCCCAGTTGCAAGCCTTGAAGGACCTTTTTGATCTTGCATAAGCCAAGTGATGTGTTGGATGAAAAATACGGACAAACCTATGGATAAAATCATGCATGTTTCTCTCATTGGGAGTGTGAGAGTTGATTTCGATTCCTTAATTATAATTCTTGATTGACTTTGTGAGAGCATGGAATCATTCTTGATGTGAGGGCATTCTAATACTTTTGTTGGGCATGAATTTGCATTTAAAGTGAGTATTTGTGAGCATGAACTCTAATTGATGATGGTGATTCATAGTTGGAAACTTTGAGTGCACAACTGAACACTGCATGTTTGGATTGAACCTTGTGTGCACTTTCATGTTGAGTCTCAAGGAGCACTACTTGTAGACATCCTTGTTGGCCTGATTGATCTTGTGTTTTATTTGACGACAAGCAAAAGTTTAAGTTGGGGGTGTTGATGAGTCGGGAGTTTTGACTCATTTAGAGCTTGTTATTCAATGAATTAGTGTCCTCAATATCTATTTTGTGTTAATAACTGATGTTAATTTGTTTATGTGTAGCAATAAAGGCTTCAGAACAAGACAAGGATATTACAATGTGAAAAGAAGCAAAAATATTGAAAAAGCTGAAGAAAAGAAAGGTTGGAGCTCGCAAAGGCCACTAGGTGACTCGCCGAGTGACCCTCCAGTTCGCCAAAAAGTCCAGGGAATTGGCTAATGAACTAAGCCAACTTGGTGACTGAGGGAGCACTTTGGCGACACACTGAATGGAACGGCGAGCTCGACCCAACTCTCCTAAATGAACAGAACAAGTGGATGCAGAAGTCAAGCCAAAAGGCAAGAAGAAGTGCATGTCGGCATATCGCCTAGTCGGACTGCGTACTGAAATTTTGAGAAGTTTTTGAAAACATATATATTGATTTTTCAAGAGAGAAAAGGGTGTCTTACACAAATTTTTTTAGAGATTTTTACATCCTTTGACAATACTAAACATTCTAGGAGAAGGTTTTGAGCTTGGATATTGTGGTTTTAAGGTTTTAGTCTTAATTTTGGCATTGATGATTTTGTCATTCGGATGGAACATCTTTTTGGTAACTATTTCTTGTTTTTTGTTATGTGTGGCAGAACCCTTTTTTCTAGGGGTGTGATTATTTAGTCAAATACATATTAGCTTATGGGTATTGTTAATTGCTAATTTTATTGTTGTTTTGAAATGGGTTTAGTTGTTTATTCATGTTTTAATTTATGAGCCGAAGTTACAAATTTAGTTCTAGTTTTAGCTCTCAAAACTTGCTTGCGAAAGTTGCTTAGAGTAGAATAAATGACTGATAATTGTATTGATTTACGTCTTTACTACCCAACTTGATAAAGTGGATTAAGTTAAGGAATTTGGTTGTTTTGTATTGCTAAGCTTGTTGAGGTTCGAAGGAACTCACTTGAAGCATAGTAGACGATTGAGAAATGATTGTTATAGCTAAAACCCATCCTACCCATTGATATTCAACGATTTCAAGTAATTATTAATTACTCATTAGGCAAAATTTGTATTTGATTGCTCACACACTCATAAGGTCCTCTTTATACTTGTTCAAACATCGCATTATTTGTTTCCGTTAATAATTGGATACCGAATTCCCTTGATCTTGATATTTGAAACCTATTGATTTTCCTTATGTTACGTGTTATTTACTTCCGTTCTACAAGAAATTAGAACACTCTGATACTTCGTACTTGAATTCTTTGCCGTATCACTCCTTGTGGGATCGACCCAAACTCATCGTTGGGTTTATACTTGTTAGCGGCAGCCTACACTTTGAATCATAAGAAGTGTAGTTGAGCGTTATAAAAAATCGATAATTTTTCAAATCAATTTAGGGTCCAAACTCGTTTAGTATTGAGTGATTCCTCCTAATTCTTCTTGATTCTCAAATCCAACACGAATTCATAGAAATTCTCATACAAACCTCCTTCAAACATAACTCTTACCAAAGATCCACAATACAAAAGAATTCACAACCTCCATTGTTAAAGAATTGAACAAAAATCAAGAACTAAGCAAAATCCTTTAGATACAACAATTTTGCAGATAAATTAGATGTATGGCGTAAGGAAGAACAAGTCCAACACTGTGAGAAGCCTTACATACCTAGAAATAACAATGTTCTTGGCGAATATCGACGGAATCTTGACGAACTCTCAAAACCTAGCTCTTTCTCCTCTTAAACTCTTCTCTTATTTTTCCAAGTGTTTAGGAACGACCAATAGTGGTTTAGCATATGATTAAACCCTTAATTGGGTGAGGAAAAACGTTATAAGCCTAGTGGGAAAAGGAAAAGACCAAAATACCTTTTTCTAAAATGAATGAGATACCTTAGATAGAGAGGCTTCACTAAAATGCGCATAACTTTTTACTTCGAGCTCAAAACTTAGCAAACTTGGAGGTGTTGGAAAGATGACTCAAAGATTTTCAATTTGAAAGCTCACGGGCCACCTAATTCTTTATGTGCTAAAAGATATGATCATTTGAAGTTCACCCAAAACTAAAAACTGATGGGTGACTTGTACGAACCTCTATTTAGCTCTTTCGAAGTCCGAGGTGTTACATGATATTATATAAAGTTGAAGGGAAATGATTTTGACTAGTGATATAGTACCAAAGAAAATGGTTTCGGCAAGTGACATTATATAAAACCGAAGGAAAATGATTCCTACTAGTGATATTGTGCCAAAGGGAAATAGTTTTGACAAGCGATACTATATAAATTTGATGGAAAATGGTTTCGCCTAGTGATATTGTGCGCCATGGAAAATTATTTCGGCAAGTGTTTGACAATTGTGATTTTATGAACTTGATACTTGAGATTAATCTACTTGATACTTGTGATTGATCTACTTGATACTTGTGATTGATCTACTTGGTACTTGTGATTGACATACTTGATACTTGTTGGTTGTTGAACTGTGTATTGTAAAACTGTTAGGTTGGATTGATTTCTATGCAAGTTGTAGTTTTGGTGGTTTGGTTGGGATGAAAGGAGTACTAAAATTATAGCTTAATTTTACCTTATTTAGTGGGTTACTTGTTGAGGTCCTTTGCATGTTCACAACTCAACCTACAAACTTATCACGTATAAGGTAGTTCAACAACACTTAACATTTATTAGAGGATTTGATTTGTAAGAAAGTTAAGTGAATACTACTCTTTTAAAACATGATTAGACCTTAACTAGCATGTAAAATCATGAAGCACTGAACAAGATCATTAATCTATATAACTTATCAGTATAAATCATCACATGCTTGTCAAAATGAAACAAGTCAATTCAATGATCTTCTCATAATGAAACAAGGTAATTTAACACATTTTTCATAATGCAATTGGATAATACAACCCACATGTAAAAATACAACAAGATAATGGAATTCATATCCATCATAACCTTGCAGTTGCATAAGAATTGCACCTCCCAGAAATCACTTACATACCTCTCAAAATCATAAATCAGTCTCATTTGTACACACATGCTAAAATGTCTTAATCCATCCAATCTAGTGTAACACCTCGAAAACTAATAAGCTAAACTAGATCTTAACATGAGGATTAGAGTCATAAATATACCTCCCCGTACCTAAAAATATAGGGTTTCATGTTAGAATATGAAGGTACGACTCCCAAGTACCAACCATGGATCCTTGAGGAGGACCCTTAGAAGTTGCATGGGAAATGACCCACGGAGGGGACCCACACCTCGTGGGTCAGCCCATGCCCCGTGGGTGAGGGGTCATGGGTCAAGGCCTCAGAAAACAAGTTTGAGTAACTCACCCACGGTTCACCAGCATGCCGCGTAGGTCCATCCACAGACCGTGGTCGTGGGGTCGTGGGTGGTCACCTGAAACTGCTTTTTGGCAGTTGGGTTAGGGGCACTTTGGAGTTTTCCTAAATTAATTAGTTATTAAGTGACATCATTTTACACTAAATTATACTAACTATATAAGGTTTTTAAGTCACCAAATTAAGGCATCCAAGCCATTATTCTAAAAATTCCAAAAGAACTCATCCTCTCCAAAAACTCTCTCTCTAAAACTCCAAGGAAGAAGAAAAAGAAAGTTGAAGCTAGGGTTTGAAGGTGCAAGGATTTGTACTCAATTTCTTTGGAGATTCATAGTTAAGTTATGGTATTTCTTCATCCATGGATAACTTTCATCCATGGATTCCCTCCAACTTCAATTTCAAAACTAGTAATTTCCCCAAAAGCTAGGGTTTGACTCCAAGTTATGGATTCCTTTCTAAAAATAATTTTAATGATTTAATTACTTAATATTATGATTTAATTGATGATTTATTATGGTTTTATGTTGAAATCCCCCAAGAATCCATGAAATCCCCATATTTCCAATTTACAACTTTGTGATGTGGGTGAATTGATGAAAGAAGGATATTATGAGATTATGGTTGTAGTAGTTGATTTATTTGAATCATGTTATTATTCATGTCTAATGTAGTAATTATAGATGTGTTGATGTTATATTATCTTTGGTCCTTGAAGGGTAAAGTATGAGAATTATGCATGATTATGAGATTGATGTATATGCTTTAGGAACACTTTGAGAGTAGGGTGATTATGATGATGATCTTGCTGTGTGTTTTTGAAAGGCTATTCTCATTTACACACCTATGTATGATTATGATAATGTTGTTGTATTGATTGAAAGACTATTCTCATGAACACATAATGAACATGATGTGAAAGATTTTCTCACATAATAAAGATTTTAGGTTGAAAGGATTTCTCACCTAATTGAATCTAACATGAACATGAAGACATGGACGGTGAAAGGTTATTCTCACGCATGATCTAATAAGCTATCCTAATGAAATAAGTTATGACTTAATAAGTACTCCGTGGGAATTATGCTTAGCACAGAGTGGATATTGAATATGAGATGGAAGCCCTTCCGTAAAAAAAGGATGGGTTTCTAGAAGCAATCTCTTGAGATGGAAGCTTCCCAACAGAAAGGGCGGGTTTCTAGTAACAATCTTTGTATCCCATAAACTACGTGCCCCCGTAGGTTACTTAGCTATTGGATCCACTTAAAGCTTACAAACCATGGTCTTACCTTAGGCAAGTAGGACACCCTTTTCTGTGCGGGTAACACCATATTCCATGTTAAGCTCACATGGTCTATGTCGGTTAAGGCTTATTCCCACTATGACAACAATATGAACAAGAATAAGAAATATGAACTATGACAAGAACATGACTTATGAACAATGACAAAAATATGAATTATGAACTATGGCTACTCAAGAAGCTTTACTTAGTATGGGTGAGATTGTGGGATCTTAGTCATGCATTGCACAAGTATGCTTTGAGGGTACTTATGGTATGTTTCTCTTATGATATGATGATCTATGAAATGAATATGTTTATCACTTATGTTTTTCCATTATCTACAAAATGAAGCTTTAACTTAGTAAACTGCATGCATTCAACTAAAATGTCCAATTTAGCATGTTTACAAGGTCTTTATGCATGGCTATCATACTTGGTGCATTTTTGTACTAACTCATATTTTCCTACATTTTTCCCAAGTGTAAGGCCCGGTTCTAAGGTGACCCTCATTGTGGCTAAGCTTGGAATTGCTCATTTCTCCTAGCTTGTTGGTGAGTCCTCATGATTTGAGGACGGATGTTTCCACTTAGTAGTTTCATTTTTGTATTTCCTTTTTGGACTATGTTGTATGGGATGTGTCCCTAATAATTGAAGTATTGTAATAGATGGCTATGTTGAGACAAGTCTAGACTTTCGTTTTCCTTTATGAAACATTTTGGACTTGAAATACGTTTTTACTCTTTATTGTTCTATGCTTATGTTATGATGTGCTAAGTGACTTACATGGTTCCTTTCGGGGTTCTATGTGCCTTGTTACATCTAGGGGGTACCCCTGGGTCATGACAAACTTGGTAAGAAGAGCAAAAGGTTTAGAATAATTCTAGGATGATATCTCATAAGCCACGTCTAGTAGAGTCTTGTTCATAAGTGTGAAGCGCGCCACATTTATGAATGAGATGCTATAAGATGTTTAGGAAATTTCACTTTTTTCATTACTCTTAAGTCATGCCTTAGAGTTTAACTCTATAAAGTCCCTCTCTTAATCCTTCTCTTGTGTCTTCAGGACATGAATACACGAAGGGCTAATGCTAGAAGAATGGAGGGTGACAATGTGAATGAAGAAGCTCCTTCTTAAGCTAATCAAGCTCCGGTTAATCCCATGGTTGGGAATGTGACCCAAGTGGAGTTTAGGTCTACTTTCCAAATATTGGCTCAAGCCGTGACGGCTCCAGCCAATAGAGTGGTTGTAGCTCCGGTGAATCCTAATGTGAATTTGGATGCTTCAAGGGTTAGGGATTTTGCTCAAATGAACCCTCCCAAATTTTATGGCTCTAAAGTGGAAGAGGATCCCCAAAGGTTTATCGATGAGATTTATAAAATTCTTGCTATTATGGGGGTGTCTTCGGAAGAGAAGGCAGAGTTAGCCGCTTACCAACTAAAAGATGTGGCTCAAGTTTGGTATGATCAGTGGAAGGGTGAGAGACGCGTAGGAGCAGGGCTAGTGGAATGGGAAGTGTTCAAATCGGCAGTTCTTGATAGGCTCTTCCCCCTAGAGTTGAGGGAGGCTAAGGTACAAGAGTTCATCAACCTTCGTCAAGGAAATATAAGTGTTAATGAGTTTGCTCTAAAGTTCACCCAAATCACCAAATATGCTCTAACCATGGTGACGAACTCAAGGGCTAAGATGAGTAGGTTTATGTCGGGTGTGTCTGACTTGGTTGAAAAAGAGTGTCGTACGGTAATGCTCCTCCATGACATGGATATATCAAGGCTTATGGTGTATGCTCAACCAATTGAGGAGTCCGAACTCCAGGAAAAGAATAGAGATGTGAAAAGAGCTAGAACAGGTGATGGGAACTTCTCCAATGCTAGGTCCGATGGACACGGTCGACCAAGGTTCAAACAAAGGTTTTCCAACCAAGGTTCCTCAAATGCTTCCCCAAGGGTCAACAAGGATATGATGTCTAACCCTAAGCCTCAAGGAGGTAATGAATCTTCTATGACAATGCCTACTTGTGTCAAATGCGGGAAGAAACATGATGGTAAGTGCCTAGCTGACATGAATGTTTGTTTTGGTTGTGGTAAAGGTGGTCATCAATTGAGAAATTGCCCAACACATTCGGCCAAGGAAAAAGAAGGCAAGCAAACTCCTCGTAGCGGTTAAAACTCTAATGCCCAAAAGTAAAACCATTTTTCTGCTCTTCAATCCTGAGATGACCAAGAGAGTTCCCCAGATGTTGTGACCGGTATGTTAAAAGTCTTTTCTATTGATGTATGTGCTTTGTTAGACCCCAATGCTACTTTGTCCTTTGTGACACCTTATGTGGCCATGAAGTTTGATATGCTCCCCGAAGTGTTATTAGACCCTTTTTTATTTTCTACTCGGTTGGCGATTCGGTGGTGGCTAAGAGGGTATATAGAAGTTGTCCCATTTCCTTGCCCCATAGAGTTACTTTGGTGGATTTGGTAGAATTATACATGTTAGACTTTGATGTGATTTTGGGTATGGATTGGTTGCATTATGTTATGCCTCTATCGATTGTAGAACTCGGGTGGTTAGATTCCAAGTCCCAAATAAGCCTATCTTAGAGTGTAAGGGGGAAATTATATGCCTAGAGGTTAATTTGTGTCCTACATTAAAGCTAGGAAAATGATCTCGAAAGGTTGCTTTTACCATGTTGTTAGGGTGAGGGATGTTGTACCCGAAACCCCTTCTCTTGAGTTGGTTTTGATGGTTAATGAATTCCCGGAAGTTTTCCCCAATGATTTACTCGGTATTCCTCCCGAACGGGAAATAGATTTTGGTATTGACCTTTTACCAAATACGCAACCTATCTCCATCCCTCCTTATAGAATGGCTTCGGCCGAGTTGAAATAGTTAAAAGAGAAACTAAAAGATCTATTAGATAAGGGATTCATCCGATCGAGTATCTGTCCATAGGGTGCTCCGATGTTGTTTGTTAGAAAGAAAGATGGGTCTATTATAATGTGCATCAATTATCGTCAATTGAATAAAGACCATCAAGAATAAATATCCTCTCCCAAGGATAGATGACTTGTTTGACCAACTTCAAGGGGCTAGCTATTTCTCTAAGATTGATCTTCGTTCAGGTTATCACCAACTGAGGGTGAGAAGGGTTGATATTCCAAAGACGACATTTAGAACCCCGTATGGTCACTATGAATTTGTGGTTATGTCATTTGGGTTGACTAATGCTATAGCGACATTTATAGACTTGATGAATAGGGTGTTTAGGCAATATCTAGACATGTTTGTGATTGTGTTTATCGACAATATTTTGATCTACTCAAGGAGTGAGAATGAACATATGGACCATTTGAGAATTATGTTGCAAGTTCTTAAGGACCAACAATTTTTTGCAAAGTTTAGTAAATGTGAATTTTGGCTAAGGTCCGTAGCTTTCCTTGGTCATATTGTGTCAAACAAGGGTATTGAGATAGATCCTAAAAAGACGGATGCGGTCAAGAGTTGGCCTAGTCCTCTATATCCTTCCGACATTAGGATATTTTTGGGTTTGGTCGAGTACTATAGAAGGTTTGTTGAGGGGTTTTCCTCCAGTGCTAATCCTTTTACCGCTTTGACTCAAAAGAAGGCTAAGCTTGAGTGGTCGGAAGCTTGTGAGAAAAGTTTCCATGAGTTGAAATATAAACTTACTTCTGCTCCGGTGTTGACCTTATCGGAGGGTACGAATGGTTTGGTAGTATATTGTGATGCCTCTAGAGTGGGATTAGGATGTGTCCTCATGCAAAATGGTAAAGTGATTGCCTATGCTTCAAGGCTACTTAAAATCCATGAGAAGAATTATCCAACCCATGATCTTGAATTAGTGGCGGTTGTGTTTGCCTTGAAAATATGGAGGCATTATTTGTATGGAGTTCATGTGGATGTCTTTACCGATCACTAGAGTCTTTAATATGTGTTTTGTCAAAAGGACTTGAATCTTCGACAATGAAGATGGTTAGAACTCTTGAAGGATTATGACATGAGTGTCCTTTACCACCCCGACAAAGCTAATATTGTAGAGGATGCACTTAGTAGATTGGCCATAGGTAGTATGGCTCATATAGATGATGAAAATAAGGAATTGGTTCGTGAGTTGCATAGATTGGCCCGACTAGGTGTCCAACTAGTGGATTTCACCAAGGGTGGTGTCATGGTCCATAATGGTTCCGAATCGTCCTTTGTAATGGATGTGAAGTATAAGCAAGACCTTAATCCTTTATTAGTTGAGTTGAAAGAGTCGGTACTCAAGAAGTCCGTAGAGGTTTTCTCTGAAGGGGGAGATGGGTGCTTAGGTACCAAGGTCGGTTATGTGTTCTGGATATGGATGGTTTGAGAGAAATTTTTTTGGAGGAAGTGATATACCGTGAGTTTATGGTATTTCTAATACATTTCACTTAAGAGTTGTGTGTGTCTAGGGCCTTTTAGTATTGGTTTTTATGTGTTTTAATCATATGTTGCAGGAAAGATGTTCAGGCGCGGAAG
>JAJOOO010006055.1:0-21184 GCA_029582685.1 Solanum piurae
AGCAATCGTCTCCTCGTTTATGATAGCATATCTTGCCATCTTAGCTGCTAACTCCGCGTCTAATGCCGCACTTTTGACTTGCGCAACTGCGGTGGCTAGTTCCACTTTTGTTCTTCTTCCTTCCATTTCTCGAATCTCCTGTTTAAATCGGCATAGTTTCATCCTTAAATCCTCCTCTGTTAGCTCCATCTCGATATTCTTTCCCTTTTCCATCTTAGCGGCAATTTCACCTTTCCTGAGATGATAGAGCGATGTTTTAGGATTTGGTAGTGAGATTTTTTCTTTTGACTGAGAAACTCAAGACTCAGGAAATTTTGGTCGGACATTTTGGTAGTGACTTGTATTTATAATTGTGGAGATTTCAGAGAAATTTGAAAAGGAGTGGGCTAAAATGTCCTCATTCAAAGCAACAAAATCACATAAACAGTTAAAGCATACAAGCGGCCAACGCGCGTCCTAAACAAGTAGGGGGCCCTTTTATGCCAAGGGTAGGCCTAGCGTATTTGAAAGATGTATGTGTAGAATTGAACCATTTTGTTAACCCAAAGCAAATTTCGCATATAAAATGATGTTCCAAAGAGCGAAAATAAGCAGGGGAATTAGGGAATAAACGAGAAATACAAAAAGGAAAGGCCCATGCAGGGGTCATTTGGAAAGAGTACCGAAATATAAGAAAGCAATCCCACGCAGGGGCAAACATTAGCAAGTACATATAGAAAAACCCACGCAGGGGCGAAATCCACTAAAATGTCTCTGATGGTCCTACTTCTGATTTGCTCTTCTTGTTCTGTGCCATGAGATGCTGAAGCCTGTATTGAATCATTAGCAAATATCCTTCGCTCCGGCGACCTTTCTCATCCCAGTCTTCGATACACATCCTACTTTTCTTATCTCCAATCCATAAATTGAGCTCTCCCAAATCGCTTCTCAAGCTCTCTAATTCCTGAGTTACGCTTTCGAGGGCGTATTTATCCTCTTCTTGCTTTCGGAGGAATTCATTGTACATTTCCTGAGCTTCCTTCTTCACCTCTCCTAATTCTATCAAAGCTTTGGACTCTTTGTCCTCCACACTACGATAAATGTTTGGGATTGGGAAAGAGATACCTTGTATATTATTCTTCAACCAAGCCTTGTAAGTTTCATCATATCCGGCGTTGAACCGGTCCACGGCAATAGTTTTGTCATCCATTTGTACTGCTTTTTTCCATTCTCTTAGCATCTCTGAAGCCTCATGCACTCTATCATCCCCGATGTCGAACACATAGATACGGTAGTATGCATTTGGGGGAGTAGTTTGTCTTCTTCCAAACTGCCTTAAGACCCTGATGGGTGCGTAGGGGCGGATACCCCGAATACCTGGTAGAGGAAGTACGAGTTGTCTGTGGCCTCGTACTATGGCATCTTTTGAGATGAAGCGATTGAACATCCACTGAATGTCTTCTTCTCTCAACTCGGAGAAAATCTGGGCCCATATTCCTCTAGTCTTCCTATTTTCCAAATCTGCCCAAAACAGCATATCATTCAAACCCTTAAGAGTATTATTATTATCGAGGGTATGTAGTTGTTGAGTCCCATGTCCTTTCGCTAAGTGGCTCAGTATCCACCATTGAAGGAGGAGGTTACAACCCTGAAAGTAACGATGCCCTTCCTTACATTTTCCCAAAGCGCGGTACATGTCCGACATGATGACAGGCGCGATGGGGTAATACTTCACTTGTCCTTGGTTCAGATGCCCGTGAAAAAGAGTATGTGCGAGCATTATTACTCGAGTGTTGATGCTGAGGCTCGGGCCATGTGGGAAAACCATAGTACCTAATAGAGCGATAGTAAATGCCAAAGGTCTGATCTCGTCCCATTCTCTGAAGGTGACCCTGAACTCTTGGTTGTAATTCGAATAGAAGCTCGCATGCCCGAATCTGACATAGAGATCCATAAAAGAAACGCTAGAACCCTCAGCCCAGTAAGCGCAATCCTTTCTTAATCCGAGCCAGTTTACAATATCCTCGAGGGTAGGCTTGTTAGGGATTAAGATTCTTTCCTGTTTTCTCACCCTTCTTTCAAGCCCTGTACCGACTGTGTCTATTCCGTCTCGAATTTCCTCAATTGTCGGGGTAATTTCCATGGTTCCAAATCGGAACACCATTTTCTCGTTGTCCCAATAACCTGTGAGGATTTCAATTAGCTCGGGCCACCCAACCATGTTAATGAGTTCTGTTAAGGCCCCTATATATTTGTTGAGGGCCCTTTTGTGAACCGCAGTGAGGTCGTTGTACCACATTTTGAGTAGAACCGGGGCTTCCACTACCATGTCGAATTTAGGAAATAGATCCATACCTACAAAATAGAGGACGATTAAGATTCCCTCCCCCAAATAGGCAACAATTAGGTTTCCACACATACATCTTTCAAATGTCAAATAATATGATTTGTCGTTAGGTCGTGGACCTTGGACATGATTTTGGCGGTTTTACTAATGGACTTAATACGCCTTGGGTATTAAGCCGTCTTAGGCTAATGCTTAGATTTGGATTTGGTTTCGCTCTACTCTAGGTTGACTAGAATTGGTTTAGAAATGACGGTTACCCGAGTCGGACAAACAACGGGGTGAAGTCTAATAAACGACGTTGGATGACCACAAGCCAACTATTCGCTTATCACTTCCAAATAATTTAACTTGTGTTTTTTCTGAAGGACAGCCGTGGTAAGCCACGTAACCGCCTTTGTCCTAATGCAATCTATTTGCCGTTTGGCGGAATCGGGTGCCATGAATGCAACAGTTCAATATATACGATAAATAAAACAAGCAGACAGTTTAAGACACATAGCCAAATAAATTAATCTTAAGGTTAGAACCATTCAAATCCCCAGCAGAGTCGCCATTCTGTTTTATTAGGAAAATATAATTTAAGACTAGTTTAAGAGTCGCCACTTAATTTTTTTAGAAAAATCAAGAAAACTAATTTTCAAAAGATAAAAACAGAAATCTAATGAAAATTTAAAAGGGGGGTTCGAGGTTCTTATTAATATTCTAGGAAGGTTTTAAAAGCACCTAGAATATCCACTAATGTGGTTATCCGATAATTAATTATTTGGCTAAAGTAATTTAACTTAACTTGAATTGAACTATTTTTTAGTTAAGACCGCTTTAAGGGAGGAATAGAAAATTATTGTAATATTATTTAAGTGAAGCATTTTGTAAATTTATTTATTTATTCACTTATTTTTTTTTTCATATTTTATTTTTAAATCAAGAGGCGAATAATTTGTTTAAGTGATATTTCAAAACGGGCGTCTTCTGGGGGTTTGAATGTTTGAAACCTTAAGACTAACGACAAATATTAACAAGTAAATAAGCATAATAAAGACAAAGAGGGAAAGAGTTTCGGGCCCAAATCTGGTTTCTGTCCGCCTGGACCAGTGTTTGGGCCCATTTTCGTTACCTGCACCTGTCCTAAAAAACTAACAAGTACAGCAAATAAGTGGGCTTAGGCCCAAAATAACAAAATACAATCTTCTGAAATTAAGATTGGGCCTTTTGGCCCAATTTTCAATTCTCCAAATTGGTGTATCCTTTCAACTCCGGGACCTGTTCGTCGATTTTAAGGACTGACTGACTCAATAGAGGCGGAATTGAGCCTCTATGACTCTCCCGAAATGCCAAGGGAATGATGAGTTCATAGTGAACTCGGACAAATTTCACATGCAAAGCAAAGTAAGGAAATGGAGTTAGTATATAATTCAATCAACATAGATGCATGAAGAATGAATTAATTCACTGAAAAAATGCACACTAACTCAAGAATGTATAAATTTACATGTAATTAGTCCATACAGTAAGACATTAAAAAAGACAACCTTAAGGGAGCAATTAAGAAGGTCCAGTAGTCAATACTCAGAGTTTAAAATTAAAATCATGTAGGTGAACTTAACAGAACTAGGCATGAAGAGACAATTCCTATTAAAAAAAATAATAATAAATCTAAATTTAAGGCAATGAGAAGAAAACATTATCTTTTCATGCATTATCCAAAATAATAATAACAAGATGACCAAAATTGATTTAAGAAAAGTTAACACTACGATTGATACTCATTCTCTTCCCAGTAAACAAGGTGGGACAAATCGAAACAGTTCATGCCTCTTAAACTGTAGATTGTTTCCTACCAACTTGACCTTAATAGAGAAAACACTATATTGAAAACATAGCTCATGCTAGCCAACAAACATCAACCTATAAAGCACATTTGAAATAGATTTGAACAAATAAACCTCACAAGATTAAGATGAGCCAACGCAAGATGCTTCACACGGATGGCTCTAACAGAAAATGACTGACCATTGAATGACCAAAGATCCATCGAAAACCAGTGAAATACAAAACATATACTTCAAACTAAAATCAGCCTACTCATGGCAAGAAATTCATGAGGAACACAAAGCTCAACTCTATTTCAAAACTCCTTTAAAAATGTTTTAAAAAGGAGACTACTAGATCGTCTCAAACGAAAAGGACAACACAACTCAAACGAGGATTAACATGAAAAAAAGGGAAAAACTAACAAACTATAAAATGACAACGATAGTAAACTATAACGAGATTGAACCAAAACACATCAAAACAAACTAGCCAATCTTTGTAAACACAATCAGATAAACACGAGAGGATGAGCAAAGAATCGAAAAGCTTCAACATTCAAAGAATTCCAACTAAAACAAAAGAAACTAATTGATAGCCCAAACAAAAGGAAAGAAATATCAACTGTGCCTATTCATGCTTCAGCGAGCCAAACAACAAGCATGATTTTGATCTTGACTGAAAAATCTCAGCTGAACGCATAAACAGGGGGGATGCATAACAACATAGACATTAAATGAGCAAGGCTGAGAGGAGAGATTTTTACCTCTTACTGGGCAGCGAATGAGACGAAACGAGCTAGGGAGGACAACGAGCTTCACTCAAATATGCGGCACGAACAAGGAAAAAATAGTGGACTCGAGCGAAATCTCAACCCCGACTGAGCTTTTAGAAAGCACTGGCAGCGAATTAGTATAAAGAACTTTAGATTAGGATCCAATATCTTCTCTGCCCTCTTGATCTATTTAGTGTGTATTTCGACTATTTTTTGCTCTAGCTGTTTAGGTATATTTTTTTTGTTCAAGGAAAAATTCCACACCCCTACCACAATGAACAGCCAAAGAGTATATATAGCAGGGAAATTAGGGCAAAATAGGGGGGAAAACGGATGAAATCTCGGATTCAAAGGGCCCATTCCGAAAATTCAAACTCCAAACCTCTTTCACCAAATAGGGAAGACATACTTTTCTGATATTTTCTCCCCATTCCGAAAGAGGAAAGGGGAGAAACGCGTGCCTGCCGCGACTGGGACGGTCTGAGAGAGACGTTGAAGAAGACGACAAAGGACGCAGTGTACTGCCTGCGTCCTCGCTGCTTTCCGTCTATTTCCCATTTTTTCCATTTGCTGCTCCTGTGTGGGTGCGTACAGCTGCTGGTCATTTGGAATTAAAAGGAGAAGGGGATGGGCCGGGTCAGGGGTTATTGAAGAATGGGTCGATTGAGGTGGGATCTGGACAGCTGGAGTGTTTTGTTAAGAATTAAGTTGGGCTGGGAATGGGTTACGTATGGATAGTGGGCTGCGATAGTGCTGGAAATTGTAAAGGGCTTGGGTATTGAGGTGTTATTGTATAGTTGTTATTATTTTATTATTGTTGTACGTTATATTGTATGTATGGGTCATTCGGATTTTTATTGGAATGGGTTGGGAGGAATCATAATATTGGGTTGGCTAAGGATTATTGTAGTAGGCAATTTAAGTTTAAGACTTAGCCAACTTGATCAAATTCAATAAATTTGGCTAATAATTAGATAAGACGAATTAATATTAATTAATTAACGAGCTTCTTAATCTTAACGAAATAAAATAATTAATTTAATTATAAACCAATTAATTTAACAATATAAACGACTAAATAACCAAACGTTTAAATAAAGCTAAAATCTTTTTGAGACAATTTTCGAACCTTCATAAAATATACTAATTAGACACATAATTATATAATAATTAACTTAATTATAAACTAACTAATTAACTCAAAATTGCAAACTACTAAATAACTAAACAAACTAATCAAATATTCAATTAAACAAAATATTTTGAGACGATTTTTGAATATTTATAAAGTTCAGAAGTATACACATATTATTTAAAAATTATAAAAAGTGACAAACCATTTAAACTAACTTGAAAAATATTTTAAATTTTATAAAATCAATTATTTTAAATCATTTGAAAATTAAGAAACTCAGAAATTAATTATTATTGGGGAGGGTCAAAATTGGGTGTCAACACTTCTATTATGTTAGAATAGGACAGGTACAGGTGATTCAAATAGGCCGAAGGCCCAAAACAAAAAATGGGCCCAAATACTGGCCCAGGCGGACAGGAAAACCAAATTTGGGCCCAACCCTCTTTCCCTCTTTACTTTACTGTGTTTTGTTTTACTTGTTAGTATTTGTCGTTAGTCTTAGGGTCGAAAAGTTCAAATCCCCGAAAGACGCTCATTTCGTTTTAACAATTTAACTAAACCGATCATTTTCCAAAAGACTTAAAATAATAAGTTGGTGAAATATTTCACTTAGATAATATTTCATTAATTTTCTGTTAAAATGGTCTCAACTTTAAAATAGTTCAATTTTGCAAGTTAAGATAAGTTAAAATACTTTAGCCAAATAATTAATCGTCGGATAACCGCGTATTAGCGGGCGTTTTGGGTGCTTTCAAACCCTTCCCGAAAATGCTAATAAGAACCTCGAACCCTTTGTATATTTTCAATCGATTTACTGTTTTAATCTTTTGAAAAAATAGTTTTCTTGATTTTTCTTAAAAATTAAGTGGCGACTCTAAACCAGTCTAAATTACATATTTTTAAAAATAAAACAGGTTAGACGAATATTATTCATTAATCTCAAATTGCATATCCTAACACTTATTTGAAATCACAACTTCATATAACACGTACAAATGCAAACTTAGATCTCCAGAACTAACAAAAAACCATGAAAGAAAACTCTCAAAACATTAATTTTGAACATCTCCAGAACCACGCAAGATGAACTGAGACTGCAAATGCAAATGTGTTGTTTCTTTCTTCATTGTTGTTCTATCCTTTGGGCATTCTGCAAATTATATATATAAGTATATGATTTAAATTAAATGTATGTAGGGGTAAAGATGTAAGAAATTAATTACCTCTGTTTCATCCTCTTCTTATTTATACACATCTGATATATGGACTTGAAGTCTGTCCTCTCCTGCGAAATCTATAACATCTTTCTTTATCTTCATGGCTGAATCTCCAACCTCACGCTTAATATTTGTTAAATGAATGAACTTTAAAGTGTCTATATCACCAAATTCACAAGGGATCTCCATAAGCTTGTAACAATATTCTAGTATTAATTCCTCAAGCTTGGGAAAAGTTTCCCTATCAACTTCCCATTCTGAGAATTTGGCAAATACCAAACGCAAAGTCTTAAGACTTTGATACATGTCCTCACTTGCATCCCACTTATCCTCAACGAAATCAGAGGCGATAATCTCCAGAATTTCAAGGTGAGGCAATGCCGCAATTGCTGACGACAAATCAGGTATCATGGTAAATTCAGACAACCGTAACTCTTTCAAGCTGCTAGGGAAGTGATATTCAATGGGAAAACCATAATTGTACTCGTCGCTTATCCAGTGTATTGCAAAGAGTGATTCAAGTTTATTAAGAACATCAAGCTTGGGAAACCATCCGCCGTGTTCCTTGATGATGCAATCAAGGTGCTGAAGATTCGGGAACTTCTCCAGAACATCACTCGTGGCTTCAGTATATGAGATAAAAACTTTGGATAAAGTTGTCAAGTCTTCTAACTTTGGTTGATTCATAATATTGTCCGCATCCTCTTCCTCCTCAAAGAAACAACTCGTGTCAATTTTCACATGTTTCAGCTTTGACAGTTTTAATATTCTGGGCAGTAATACCATGGTGCTACATTTCGTACTGATCAGCAGAGTTTCCAGATTCTGGAGGTTCAACCACGACTCTGGGATAGCTTCTGCATCAAGAGTCGAAATCTTTAAGAACCTCAAATGATATAGGGACCCTATTTCTTCCATTAAATAATCTTCCAAAACAATGCTATCCAGTTGCAACACTCTAACAAGTCCAAAGGGTCTTGTGTGACAGATATACCTGGACTTAAGAAGCGAACCACTAACTTTCAAAGATTTGAGATGCTTACTACCAACCGAACACTTTTTAGGATTGAACAAAACACATTTTTTGTGGAGTTGGCCCTCCTCAGTATGAATGGTTAGATGATGGTGTAGGAAATCAGAAGCATGAAATCGAGCACCTGGATTGATTATCTTGACAAACTTTTCCTTTTTGGCTTTTACTGAACAAAAATCGTGCACAACATCATGCACATAGCAAACCTTGATCCTAACAGAATTCTTGTAGAGCATATGATCCACCATTATCAGGCTACTGGAAACTAAAGCATCCAAGTATCTTTGAGTTGCTTCCTCTAAACTATACTTGGATGGGATATCATGATCCACCAACCCTTCAGCCATCCACAACTGCATCAACTTAGAGACTAGAGTTCGTTTGCTCTTTCGAGATCTTGCAAAGTAAAGCAACAATGGCTTCAGGTGGTATGGTAAATGGTCATAACTTAATTGCATAACCTTCATCATCTGCAAATTGATGTTAGCAGAAATAAAGGAATCCAGATTATGTTGAATCTTAAGCCACAAACCCTTTTCCTTTTCCTTTTCCTTTCCTTTCCTTACTCTAACAATTACTCCAGCAATCAAAACAACAGCTAAAGGAAGCCCTTGACATTTCTCAACTATTTGGTGTCCAACATCCGACAATTCAGCAGGGCAGCTTCCCTCTCCAAATACCCTTTTTTCGAATAACTCCCAACTTTTTCCAAGTGTTAAAAGTTGAAGGTGGAGAGGATCACTACGGCATTTAACTTTCAAACCTACCTCACTACTTCGGCTAGTTAAGATAACTCTATTTCCTCTCTCAATCTTTGGAAAACATGCTATTAACATCTCCCCTGTTGCAATATCCCACACATCATCCAAAACGATGAGGTACCTTTTATCGTACAGTGCTACTCGTAGATTTTCAGCAAGGTCTTCCTCACTTTCTACTACTCTTCGTTGTTTTTTAGCAAGGTCATCCTCACTTTCTTTTTTTTTCGAGGCAGTAACTTGCTGAAGAATCTCCTGCAACACCTTTGACTTGTTATACTTTTGGGAAACAGTGCACCAAGCACGAACATTGAAATGACTAGCAACTAATGTATTGTTATACACTTTGTTGGCCAGAGTAGTTTTACCGAGTCCTGGCATTCCGACAATCGAAATGACATCAAGCTCGGATTCATGTTCATCAAGTAGCTGGTCAATGATCCGGGCTTCTTCTTCCTCATGACCTACTGTTACCTCAACAAAAGATGATGAGGTTGATTCAATTGGCTCATCGGAAGACTTTGTGTCAAGGGGGTCATCCCCATTCTTAGCCTCGAGCTGTAAACTGGTGACTTCTGCCACGATAAGCTTGATCTTATCAGTGACACTCGGAAGTGAGAAGAGGAGATGCGAGAGAGCTTTATCTCTGACAAGAATGGAATTAATGACATGTTCTGCCTCATATGCCACATCTAAAGCACGCAACCAACAATCTTTAACTACTCCACCAGTACTGTCATCCAATGTTTGCCTGACTTTCCTGAAAGATGATCTTAGGAATTCAAGGCATTCTTTCACCATCCCTATTTCGTTCTTTATCAGAGAAACTGAATAAGCATTGGATATGAGTAAATCATTTAAATGTCTGAGTAGAATATTCATGAAGAAGAAACCATCATCCATAGGAAAGCAAAGTTGAGATGACTCTGGGGCTTTCAAGAAAATCTGTCTGATATCTCCCTTCATTCGTTCAATTTCTTGCAAAAAGTTTGGAGCTGAAAAATCTGCTTTGTTGATATTATTCTCAGAGCTCACCAGAATAGATATCTTCCTTGTAAGTACTCTGATATGTGCCAACATATCGTTCAATTTGCCAGAATGGATAAAGCTCTTTGGTATATCGGTTAGAAATATCAATAGGAACTCTATCATGAGATTAATGCTTTGATTCTGTGCGTAATTGACAGTTACTACACCGGCCATGCGTCTTTGGAGAAGAATGAGATAATTTTGAAGAATCCTTGGAGATGCTTTAAGGATTTGCTTAACAAAGACTTGTAGTTCAGTTGACCTTGATTCTTTCATGAGCTTAAAAGTAGAAATGTATAGAACCTCCAGCTCAAGAGGGATTATGTCGATGAGTAGAGAAGTGATCACGGAAGAGTAATGAGAGATGTCACTATACTGTCCAGCCCAAAGACCAAAACAGAATTTTGTTATTCTATCAGCAGTCAATTGGAACCAAGGATAGAGATATTCGGTACTACTTGTTTTGTTGGCCGCGAGGATAGGATAGAAATCTCTCAGATGTTTGCATACTTGCTGAAGAATCTTGTATTCAGTCATCTGGGAAGGAAGCAAATAAGAGTACTTTGGTAGATCATGGAGGTTTCTGATGAGGTATTCAAACATTAATTTCATCTCTGTCGTCGTGTCTACATAATCATTCTCCAAACTCAAAAAACTTTCCATCTCTTCCGGCAACAGAGTGACAAGACATTCCATGTTATATTTCGCTAGGATTAATTTATCTTCATAGAAAAGTACCTGAGTCAGTCCATTGACCTCATACATCTTCATGGATATCCTGTCATAAAAGTCATCCAAATTGGTATTGCCAAACAAGACAAATGTTCTTAGGACTCTCAGATTCATGCTTAGCCATTCAAGCTCTTCCCTATTTGAAGCAATGAATTCTTCTTCTTCATTATTTATTTGCTTCAAGCCATTCAGCAAACAATCAATAAGATTCCCGATTCTTCTTCTTTGTTCCTCAAATAGCAACTGATAAATCAAAAACATATACATCAGAAATTTCACTCGATGCTTAGAAAATTCAGCTGAAAATTTTGGTTCAAGACTTCAAAACTAACACTATAGTTGTCAGATAGAATTAGTTAATTACTGTTTTATTAGTCATTGGTTACTGCTTATCTTTTACTATTTGACTAGGTCTCTAGCAGTGTTTAGGCTTAGCATTATCTCTCCATTTTTTGGAGTTAGGAAATCGTTAAGACTATCGTGTATATTTATTTCCATTCAAGCAATAACAATAAGGAAGTTCTTCTACAACTTATCTTGTTTCTTTAATTTGGAGCATGTAAAAGTATTGTTAGACATACCAATGACTTTCCTCCTTTTTCCATTTAATATCTAACCTCGAACCAGCCTTCAATATCTACAAAATTGATTTTTCAACTAATCACATGCATATTAAATAAGGATAAAAATTAGAAACACAATAATTTTGGTGATATGACTTCCAAACGATTTTAAAAAAAAAACATTTTTGGGACCCTCCCTAGTAAGTTGGGAAGAGCAATATGTATAACCTCATCATGATCCACGATACTTTTGGGCTACACAATCAATCGAAAAGTCAAATATGACTTAACAGTTCACACTTCTTAATGAGTTTTAATATATTGGGGTACCCTTTTAATTATTAATCTTTTTAGCTTCGGTCATTAAATATACTCCTTCACAACTTTTCATATACATAGTCTCTCTTCCTTCATAAATTTGACAAAAAAATTATTAATTTACAACACTTTTGTGTTTCATCATCTTATAATTTTTATATAATTTTTTATTTATCGGCCATTCTTTTTTTTTCTTATTAATATATTCATTTGGTATGATATGACGACAAATATATTGTACTACTTTTCACGTTAATTGACTTGATTATAAATGTTTCCCTTTTTAACTCTCATTCTATATTTCAATTTTTATGATTTTTTTCTTTTAAATTTGTCATTTTTTATAAATTAATAGAACATGTAATATTGGATTCAAGTTTTTATTGTACTGTCCAATTATTCATATATATATATATACTAGTTTTGACGCACGTGCATTGCACATGAATATCAAACCACGTATCACACTATTTTTAAAAATAACGTGAATGTTATTAAAATAAAAAATTAGTCACTCTTAAAATCTCTTAGTTTCACCTCTTAAATATACTTTCTCCTCCCTTCTCTATAGTACATTACTTTGTTATTATTGTATTGTTGGTGTTCTTACTTTTAATATAATATAATATAAATAAATATGTTATAAAATATAGAAGATATACTAAATTTGATGTTTTTAGTTGGAATATTAGATTAATTTAACATTCATGTTAGGGAGTATCCTAATTTCACTAACCTTTGAGATTGTCAACGTCTATAGATCAATCTTTGAGGTTTTAAGAAAAGAAGAACAAAAAACATAAATAAACGTAGTTTAAAAATGTGAGGAAACCCCTCCATTTATAGTTAAAATGTGCATTAGTACGTGCATATTGTTCCTTAACATAAAAATATAGAAGATATACTAAATAGGATGTTTTAAGAAGAAGAAGAAGAAGAAGAATGAATATTTTTTTTTAAAATGTAGTTTAAAAATTTGAGAAAATCCCTCTTTTAATAGCCAACAAAGGGTAGTGTATGAAAAACTACTTATTGTGCCTTATCAAAAAGATGTCACAACCCTTTAGAAAACTCACAACCCTTCAGAAAGGTCACAACTCATCGGAAAAGTCATAACTCTTCGGAAATGTCACAACCCTTCGAAAAAGTCACAACTCTTCCGAAAGAGTACTTATTAAATGTAGTTTGGACTCTTCAAACAAGTTTTTGATCAAATA
Source organism: Solanum piurae (assembly GCA_029582685.1). Classification (NCBI taxonomy): domain Eukaryota; kingdom Viridiplantae; phylum Streptophyta; class Magnoliopsida; order Solanales; family Solanaceae; genus Solanum; species Solanum piurae. The sequence continues at coordinate 12,913 of JAJOOO010006055.1, forward strand.
CTTTTTCTCCAACAGTTTGAGACTTTTCAAATTCTGAACACCAAGTTGTAGTTTGTGCAACGGAAATCATTGATCTTCTTGTCAAGTAGATATTTCTACAAAAGTATATTTATGGCGATAAATATGAGTAAATGTTAATTATCAAGATACTTTTCTCATTTGAAGTTGAGTTATTTCATTCTCCTTGTTGAATCAATTTTTGTTGATCTGTCTAATTTACCCACAAAAAATATTGTAATTTTATGATTGAACAACTCTCACAATCTTCCTTGTTTTAAGAAGAAGAATAGAAAACTTACAAAATTTGTAGTTTAAAAGTGTGAGAAACCTCCTCTATTTAAAGACATGAAAGAAAGTATGAAAAAGTTCTTATCGTGTCTTTTCACATAAGTCACAACCCTTCAGAAAAATCACAACTTTTCGATGATGTCATAACTCATCGAAAAAGTCACAACTCTATAAAAAAGTCACAACCTTTCGGAAGAGTCATTGCCCATCAATGTGAAAAGGTGTATGCTTTTAATATAATATAGCGTAAATAAATATAATATTAAATATATAACATATATACTAAATTTAGTATTTTAAGTTGGGGGTATTATAGTAATTTAACATTCAAGTTAGGGAGTTCATGCTTTTAAGGTAATATAGAAGATATACACACACATAGTAATCATTAGTTTGCTATTTTATGGGATTTTATCAGCTCAAGTATATTATCTAGCCCCTTAGACAATTTTAACTTATCATATGATGTTCTCATTGTTTTAATTTGTCACTATGATTATTGAATGTTGTTTATTTTTAGCATAAGTATTTTTTTTTTAAAAAAAAATCTTATAAATAATTGGGGCCAAATATGCAACACACATTCTCAAAATAATTGTTACAAAAATATGTAAAACTACTAATTGCTAGAAAAATAAGTATATAATTTGTATGTAAAAGTTAATTATTAATAATTTGGAGCATGTAAAAGTATTGATGGACATACCGATGACTTTCCTTCTTTTTCCATTGAATCTCCAACCTCTAACCAGCCTTCAATTTCTAAAGAATTGATTTTTCAACTTATGATCACATGCATATTTAATTAGGATAAAAAATTAGAAGATAGTAATCATATGCACAAGTAAAAGGAAATGCAAGAAGCAAGAGTTAGAATGTTAATTATTAAATTTATATGTTTTGAATTATAATTATACCTAATAATTTACGGTTTTAAAGTAAATACATGAATTAGTGAAAGTTATAATTTTTTTTGCTCTATCGTTGATCTACGAGCTCCTAAATTTATCGTAGCATGTCTAATTGTTTTTTTTTATGTATGTTTGATATATTTTCTAAATATTTAAGTAATCAAACATGAAAATATTGAAAAATATATATTTCCTTCATACTGAACACACTCTATATTAAAAGTGTTTTCCCTATCATGATATATTAAGATCTTTAAGGTTTCTTCATATCATGATTGGAGACCTTAATCTTCCTTTACAAGGTTGGTACAAAGGATTTCATATTTACTAAACAAGAGAAAATTGAATGAATAAATTGAAAAACAGATTAATTATATTCTATAATTATCAAGTAAAAAATATAAATCATTTTCTAATTTTTATTATGTATGTTTCTTTCAAATCAAGTGAATCACAAAAATACATGTAAAAAATGAAATAGAAAAAAAAAGAAAACTAGATAAACATTATATTATACCTTTTTTGTTTACTTCCAAGCTAATAATTCCTCTCAAATGGTAGTTTGCCTTGTTGCAGATTTACAACACTTAAAAATTGATTGAGCAAAAAGCAAGCAGCAAATGTTGAAGAACCTAATTTACTTATTGTTAGATCTGCAAATCTGAACTTTCAATTAGTTTATCAAAGTCTAGATCTGAAATAGATTAGTTTAAGTTTACTACAAATTTGAATTATTAAAGCTAAGTCTTTCTATATAATTTCCGCCAGTCCATTAAAATATTTGTTAGAAAAACGTCATTCAATTAGTCCTAATCAAGCAAGTTGAGTAGAAAAAAATGGCATTTGAATGTTACATTATTATTATATAATAATAATAATAATAAAAAAAAAAAGAAAAGAAAAAAAAGCTATGATGTTGATGCACCAACAATTGCAATTATGTATTTTTTTTGTTCTCATGATTTTTGGAATCAAGTTAAGTGGTTGATGGTTGATTTTTGGAACCAATTCTCTGCCAGTGTTTGCATCCCATTTGTTCTCTTTGAAATCAGAGTCCATAAACTCCAGAATTTCAAGCTGAGACTAAACAGGTCTCACCTAACAAGCATTAAGAAAATAAGAGTAAGAGAAAACTAAGTATTTTCTGATCACCATAAAGTTTGTAATACACTCCATGATGATATTACAAATGAGGTGTTACGCCCCGAGCCTACACCCTGGACGTGGCCGGCACTCGAAGACCATTGCTGGCCCCCAAGCGAACCCTTGGCCTGGCTTTCTTAACTCAGCGGAAACCTAACTCAACAGCATAACTCAATGCAATGAAAGGTTTTAAAACAACCCAACTGATAAAATCTGGCCAAAAGGCAACTCGAGTCTCAAAATAGAATATTTACATATATACATGCATGAGAGACTCAAAACTAACTGACTGATTGTCTATGAAGCCTCTAAAAATACTGAGATGGATGTTGGGACAGACCCCACAACACCCTAATAAAACAAAATGGGGAACACAAAATAACCGAGTCCTCCGGAATGCAAGGAGGCTCACCACTGACTCTGAAGTGCTCAGCTGGATCAACGGCGTGCTGGATGCTGATCCTGTGTACCTGTGTCTGCATCATAATAAGATGCAGGCCAACTGGCATCAGTACATGGAATGTACGAGTATGCGAGTTGGAAAGCTAAACCACAACTTAAGCTTGAAAGGAATACAAGAGAACACTTACCTTGGCTCTGTTCAACTCATGAAAGACTGAACTCAATATATAAAGCAATAAGACACATGTAATATATAAAGCTTGTAAACTATTTAAAACATGACGTCAACATCATATTTATAATATCATAAAATAGCATGCTTCCTCTCAAAGTCTACTTGTGCAATGCATGAATGAAGTCCCATACCCCCATCCATACTAAGCAGAACCCCTCGAGGAACCATGCAATTTCTACTGTGGGAGTTTCTCTAACCGATAACCACCACTAGGAAACTGAGTGGTGATGCAACGTTTTACCACACGTTACCCAAGGACCATCCTATACCTTGCCGTGATATAGGAAGCTAACTATGCTAAGTGGATCCACTAGCTTAACTTACGGGATCATCTAAAAAGTATGACCCGTTAAATCCCATGTTGGCTAATGGTTCTTATGGAGAGTTGAGTTAATATGAACTCATGTCCCCAACTTGGTGCTCAAGACTACTCCCAAAAATACTTTTAACTCATACGTGTTTTAAACACATCTTTCTTTAGTTTGAGAAAATTGCACAAAGCTACCCTCTTAAAAGAGGTAATTGCTCTTGAAAACTCTTTCTAAAAAGAACATATCAAAACTATATTTTTATTATGATCATTGATGACTCGGGAAGCCATACTACATAAACATTGATGGTATATCTAGAGACCATACTGTTTAAGCATTGATGACATACTCGATTGTCATACTAATCATGTTTTAGAAACTCTTTCGCAAAACTCATCTTTTTTCTTAAAAGAGATAGTACTCAAACTGCTCAAAACTCTTCTAAAAATCTCAGTTTCCTCTCATCTTAAATGTGAAAACATTTATAAACTTCTTTGGGAATACTTAGTTCCTTAATAACTTTTGATAAAATGAACTCAACTTTATGCTTTTGACTTAACTTGAAACTTGAGACTCTTTACTTGACTTGAACTCGATACTCTTTACTTGGCTTGAACTTGAGCCTTTAAACGAAGTTAAAACGTTTAATAACGACTCTTGAAAAACTTTAAGAAACTTGCTTTGACTTACTTCTTAACTTCTAGACTTGGCTCTTAACTTCACTTTGACTTGATCCTAACTCGCCTTGAATTGGATTATGGATTCAAGGTATATGATCACACATTTATGGATGAGTTCTTGACGTTTAGACTTACCTTGGAGTGTTGGAAACAACTATGAAACATAGGTACAATACTAAGGAACATGCATGAAAAAGTGAGGAAAGAATGGGAAAGGTTGGCGTCCTTGGCGCTCTGAGAGGCTCGGGGCGCCAGCCCTAAAACTTCAGAGGGGCTTGATGGCGCTCTTCTAGGCGTGCCGCCCCAAGGGGGAAAATTCAGAACCCCTTTTGGGGCGCTGGTAGGCGCGACGCCCCACCCTTTTTCCCCGAAAACTCGACTTTTTTCCTTCTTTTCTCTAACTCTACGCCCTCTCAACCTCAAGGGTTCCAACACCAAACACTTAGAAACATTAAAAACCTCAACATACAATAGATTCAACTGGAAAACACCATCGGAAACACGTCCCAAATCAACAAGACTTCAACACAATCACAACATCAACAACACAACCAACAACTTCAACAACACAACCAATCTTTTATCAGAATTAAAACGAGTTTGGCGTGTGGGGGAAAGAACCAAACCCACACTATGAACTCACATACCTTAATAGGGATCACCCCCGATGAAATCCACGACGATCTCCACGAACCTTGCTTCTCCTTCTCCTTCTCCTCTTCTTCTCATCTTCTCTCTCAAAGCCCTAACCTTCACTCTCACTCTTTTAAAAAAAGGAAAAACTGATCTAAAAATCATCTTGGACCCTTTAAATAACCAAAAGAATTGGTTAGGGAAAAGACCAAAATACCCTTGCAAATTTCGGGCTGACTTCCCTGCGCCAACTGCCCAACTTCCAAAGGGCATAACTCACTCATACGGACTCAAAATCGAGCAAACTCAGCAGCGTTGGAAAGATCATTCCACACGATTCGCAAACATAAATAGAACTACACCTAACTCATCCTGAGCTAGGAGTTATGACTGTTCAAAGTTGACCAAAAACTCATTTTTTTCCATAACCAAATTTTCCAGATTTTTAAATTCTTTCCAAAAATGACTCTTTCCAATTTCCAGGCCTCTACATAGTTATTTCAAATGGCCGGATGTTACATGAGGATGCTTAAATAATTATGTAAAAATATGTCAATCAAGAAGAAAGTTGAGTTATCAGCCTCAAAGTTTCTATTACAAAAGCATGAATTAAAAAAGATTGATTGTACATCAAAAGTAACTTGAAGTATTTTTCTCTTGTCTTCTTCTTCAAACTTATCGAACAACACTTGATAATTCATAACTTCTTTACGTATTTATTGGATCTTGTTGAACCTATTGATACTGTCAAATGGTTTTGTTTTGCCTGTCGCATCGGTAAGTGCCTTGAAACAAACTCCTCAGTCATTTTGCCGTCCCAACTATGTTGCCTTCCATGTGTCTTCTTTTTGCTTTTGTTGCTTCCACCTTTGTTGCCTAGGTGATATATCCCCCTCCCTAGCCACTCTATCAAAGCATATGTCTAGCATAATGTCTTTCTCATCTTCATCAAGAGAATCCTCGCCCAAATCAATTGTATTTGACACTAAGCCCCTTGGCTCATTCTTCTTTGCAATCACACATTTATGCACAAATACGGGAGCTTCTGGACTTAATTTGCTATTCAAAGCAGGTGGTGAGACTTGCTTTTCTTGGATCAAATTGTTGTCATTCTCCGTTAACTTTACTTGCTTTCCAGTAATCTTCAATAAAACATCAAAGCTATCGAACATAATAGGTCTCTTGAGGCATTACATGAAAATTTCAAGTTGCACCCTTTTCACTACATGGAGAATTATTTTGACTAGTCGGGGAAGTGATCCGACTACTAGTTGAATTTTTGTGTGTAACCAGTGTCCAGTTTTTAGTTGCATTCTCGTTTTCAACTTGCAAAACATGCTGCCCAGAATTTTCAGCATCTTCATCATCAAATGTATCCATTAGTTTTTGTCTTGAATCCATTAATATTTCCCTGAACCAACTTGCGGTGCATCAACCCCAACTCTTGGTGTTTCCCCTGCGTTTTTAGTTGCATTAGACATCAAATTCAACCCAACTTATTTTGATTGCACCTCATTAGTAGCAACCTGTTGGTTATTTGTAATGACCCTCTTGGTCATTTCTGTGTTTTGCCTTCTATGTATCGTTTAGAGCGTTCCTATAGCGACCCCAAGTCATTTATGACTTGCTGGGACTTACAGTTCGGTCACCTGGTCGTTCGTTTGGTCTTGGTGCGAGTTTTTGTATTTTGGAGCTTATGAACCTTGAACAATCATTTTCGATCGAAAGTTCAAGAAGATGACATCGGAATCCAATTCTGACAATTTCATCAGCTCCGAAAGGGTCATTTTAGGCTAGTAGCATGGTCGTCATGACTCCCGAGGTTTTCAGTGTGAGTCGGTGCGATTAGGCATTTTAACTTTAAATTTAAGCCTAAGTTTGACTTGGTCAACATTCTGAGTAAACGCGCTCGGATGAGAATTCCATCAGCGTGGTTAGTTTCGGAATGTCGAGTTTGGTCTAGATTGACCCTTCTTTTGTGTCTGGAGGTTTTGGATATCTTTCCGAGCCTTTTTGTGGGTTTTGACTTAAAATGGCTTTTGGAAGTGGGACCCACTTTTTATCGAAATGACCTCTGATGGAAATTTTGACTGCGCCGTTGAGTCTGGAATATGGAATTTGGTTTGGTTGCATATCTCGTTTGCGTGCACGGGGTTCCGAACGAGATCGGAGTACCCCGTCGGGGTTTTCAGTTGTTGGAAAAATTACAGAAAATCTGCAATATAATGCAGATTTTCAGCAACATTTCCAAAACTTCAAACTCTCTTAACTCTCTCATCTCTCAACCGATTTGGGCGATTCAAAAGGCAAAGTTGTGAGATTTTTCGAGGGCAACGCGTTGGTGAGCTCGGATAGTGGTTCGGGGTTCCCATTTGAGGTAATTTCGCGATAAAACCTGACTGCAGATCCTTTTTCGAGCATTGGTTTTTGGTATTATTATTTTGGTCATATCTCACTCATTTTAGCTCGGTTTTGGGTGATTCGAAGTCCCTCATGTTGAGAATTGTCGTGACTTTGTTGTAGAGTGTTCAAGAAGTGTTGGGCACCTTTCGATTCTCGTTTATTCTGAGTTTTGACTGCTGGTGTAGGGTTTCTTTTAGTCTATTGAAGTGTGATTTCTTGCTTGTTGGTTTTTGCTGTGTTTTGAGCCTTGGATTGTGTTCCATTTTGGAAAACAAGTTTGGGGTGCTGTTTAGGGTCTCTTGACGGAGTCAAATTCAGACAGTTTGGTGCGGGTCCCACGATTCCCGTTTTGACTCCAAAATTGACCCGTCTCCGTTTGTTGTGATTTTGGTGTCTAAACGACCGTAGTAATGTTGTGGCTCTATTTTTGATAGCGGGGCAGCGTTTCGAGGACGTTCGGAAAGGGAAAGCTTCGGAGGTGTGATTTTGGAGCGCGTGTGATCGGCCTACAGGTAGGCTACGGTTTCCCTCTCTTAGATTGAGTTTGAGAGTGTGAATGCATGTTGGTTAGTTGGGATTTGGGTTGGTAGTTATTGAATCATGCATAGGTGTTCAAAAATTATGTTTTCGGCCTATTTCGAGAGTTATCGGGTAACTGTGAGCATGCTTTGTGTTACTAATTGACCCTCCTCGCTATGTGGAGTGCTTGCATGCTTAATTACTGTTTATTTGAAGCATGTTGGGCCTTAGTTTAGGTTTGACTAGGGCTGCCTTAGAAATACATGATTCGGATTCGATAGGCCTTAGTTTTGCCCCGACGTTGCTCGGCCGGCTTAGATCCCCGTAGACTGGTGTAGCAGACTTGAGTCTGATAGTTTGGGCCTTAGCTAGGCGATACACTTTCTCCGACTATAGTTATCCTTAATTTTCCCTGATGTTACGGCTTCACGAGTTACGTCGACGACATTAGTTTAGCTTCACGATTTGAATTTGGTTTTCGATTTGGTTCTAAGGACTTACATTGATTGGCTATGTGTGGACGACGTTTCACGGACATTTATGAGCGTGGATTGATTGAGACTCCTTCAACAGCTACATTGATACTTATATAGAGCATCCGGTTCGAGGTCAGGTCTCTATTGCCCAGATACTTATATAGAGCATCCGATTCGAGGTCCGGTCTCTATTGCCCAGATACTTATATAGAGCATCCGGTTCGAGGTCCGGTCTCTATTGCCCAGATACTTATATAGAGCATCCGGTTCG
>JAJOOO010006056.1:0-12416 GCA_029582685.1 Solanum piurae
TTTATTAATTTTTAAAACATATGACAAAATAAGGGAGCAAAAAAGGAGGAAAATAACGAGGACATACTAATAGAAATAATTAGTTCAGTAGAAAATAATTTAATAACATTTTTTATTTGTATGTACCATGAATTCAAAATAAATGAATAAAAATAATTTTTTTCCTATCTCCACCCTACCCCACCATGATAACAATATAAATTAAAAAAATACGAACATGTTAGTTTATTTCAAGTTTAAGTCTCCAATATCTTAATTAAGAATAGCAGATTAAAAAATAAATAAAAAGAGGCAATGAACAAGAAAATTGAATAATTAATAGAAAAAATTATTTTAGTGAAAAATAATAATCTTATTTTAATTCAGACGCGAAGTTTAGGTGAGTCCTCAATTATGAATTGAGTTATAATAAATTGGTTATTAATCTAAAGTAGGCTAATAGACAGATATCATGAAATTAATAATTTCTTAAAAATTATTATCAAGCGTATCGGGTCAAAATATGAATTATATGTGATTTTTATTATTTATTTGAGAAGGATTTAAATTTGAACCAATCAGATTAGGCAACCTAATAAATAAATATTTAATGATTTTACTCTAGGGGAGCTATTAAAATTAAGGTCAAATATGAACCAAATGATTAATATCAGATACTTTTTGCCAAAAGGTTGACGTCAATGGTATTTAGGGGCCAGGAGGTGGATGAAGGATAGTTTTGTTCCAATTCAAATAGTTGAGGATATTTGAGGCTCTTCTCCGTAGTTGATTTGCTTGTTATTTTTTTTAATAACGATAAATTTTATATATTCAGATATTGGAAACAATACTCTAAATATTCAAATAATTTTTTAATATATAAATATGTATTTAAATTTAGATATAGGAGGACTTGTTTAGTCATAGATTTTGGTGGTATTCTTTGGCAATATTTATTTGGCCATAGAATCTATCGATTTTTAAGAAATTTTGAAACCAAATTCCAAAATCTCAAAATTTACTAAAAACCTACCATTGGGCCAATATATAGCTTCTTTCTTTTAAAATTTTAAAATTCATCGCAAACTTCTATATTTATATATAAAAAAATCATCTATTTATCACCCTAATTAGTTCTTATCTATCATTTTTGGAATCTGATTTAAAAATGCAAATTGGTCGTGAAAAGATTGTTCATAAAATGTGGAAAAATTATATTAAAAATAACTAGTTACAATCATTGTTGTTGTTGTTTTTATTATTATTAGTATTATTATCTTTTTGTAATGATAGATCTTCATAAGTAATTATAGTTCTGTTATTAGTAGTTTTCATTAAAATATGGTGTTATGATGTTAAGATAATGCATTATGAGTATTTCATTATAAAATAATAATCGTGTGCCAAATTTATGGGTATTTCTGATAGTGTTTTACAATATTTGGAGACTTATAGCAAATAACTTATGTTTTAATAAAATACAATATATTTTTTTTAAAAACAATTTATTTTAAAGAGTATTCCAAAAGGGAAACGTGTTTGTCGAGTTGGTTGAGTTATAAAGGATGCGACTATTTTGTTGAGCAATAGTCTCCACAGTTGAAAGGATGGGCCAGATTCTGCAAAAATTCAAAGGTAACATCCATGCTTTGTTCGATCTATTTCTTGATTTGAGTTGCTACATGCGGATTTCAATTATAGTTTTCTTGTGTAAATAATTGATATTTTAGGGTTGGATTTAGGAATTCGAAAAATATAGGTTGATATAGTTATAATTAATTAGAAATGTATCAAAGGCATATAAATTGTTGGTTTATGAATCTGGATCGCCTCATTTTGGACCGGAGGGAGGAGTCTAGTTTCAGCAGAGATTTGCATCTTCATCTTCAATAGAAAACCTAATTTATGAATTTTCAATAATATTACAGCCGATGTAAGTGTTGAAATTACTTTATACTACAACAACATAAATGACTCTGCCATACAATAGCAGTAGTGATATGGATTTCTGACACTAACTCTTCTTATAAGTTATTTTTATTGTTTATTTGTAATGTCAAAGTTGATTACAAATCAAACATGTCTTGTCCTCTCCTCAAGCATCACACAACTTTACTGTATTAATCTGGATATTTTCAAACTACCACTATCTTTGTTCCCACATCAATGAATGTGATCATGTTGCCCTCCTTTTTGTCTCTGTGTTCTTGAATTACTTAGTTACCTATTCATGCATTTGCTGTCAAAAGTAAATTTACGAAACACATCATTTCCTTCAAATGTAGCTTATTTTGGTCTTATATCTTCATACTTCCATTAAATCAAGCAATCAATTGGGGGCTTTTCTTTTGGGCTGGTAGCTATAAAGAGAAGTCTACACCTAAACATTAACCGCAAGTTTCAGCTGAGTATATGTGAGATGTAATGAGGCTGATTCATAACACTTACACCATTTTCTTTGATAACTATCTAACTATGCATATAGTATGTTTTGACAAATACTCAGGCCATTAAGGATAAATAGGCTATATATACATCTGTCAAGTCATGTTTTATAAAAAGTTTGAACACTTGGCATTCTCAAATAGTTATTTCTTGTTCTAAGCCTTGTTTAACATTCGAGGTTAATGTGATGAATAAATATATTTTCTCATCTCAACAGTAAGCCACTATTACTGAAATATAAAACACCACATTTATCTGATGCAGGTAAGCAGTGGAGAGAGATACAAATACAAAAAATAACAGACAAGGTCTTTGACCGTGTCAGAATTGATTCAGGAAGAGAAAATCTCAAGTTTGAAGACCTTTATATTGCTGTACTACTTGTTTTCAAGTAAGAATGTGATTTTTATATCTGTATACTTGTTTTTCATTGATTATTACTTGGAAGGTGCTAACGTCTTATAACAATTATCCCTATAATCCATACTTAGTATGGGAATAAATGGGTAGAATGTTTTCGTTGTAGTGGCGGTGTGAATATATATATGTATATATATATATATATATCAAAGGATGCCAACTCCTTTTATTTTAATTAAAGAAAAATGGACAACTGCTTCTTAAGTTAATGAAAAGTTAACATTTTGAGAAAGTGATGCCCAAGTAATTTAGTAAAATATATAAGTCTAATAAATTCATTGTTAAAATTTCCTTTACCCCCACGTAAAGTAAGTGGTGTCATCACCACATTCTACGTTATCTATCAAATTTTGAATAGAGTCCATGATACACATATATTTGGGTATTGCACAAGTTCGTGATAATATATATAATTTTAAAAATATATTATAATCCATAAAAAAAATATTTTGAACAAGACCTATTAATAATAATAATAATAATAATAATTTCTTGACATAACAAGACTTATTATCTCCACTAAAATACTACTAATTTATAGAACTCTTATAAAAATAAATATATATACTAATACATCGTAGCTAAAAAATTTCCATATATAATTAAGATATATTAGGAAAACAATATTTTTAAATTTTGATTAAAGTACAATGTTATCAAATCAAGTGCGGTACGACAATCAAACTCTCAAATTTAGATTCGTAAGCCTTCTATATGTTAAAAAATGACAATCATAAAAACATGAGGTGTTACAAGACATAATTCATATCATCAAATGAAATACTTCATGAACATAAACTATAAGCATAAGAGATAATATCATACTAATAAGCAAAGTCTCCAACATAAGCATAATATAAGCATCATTCAACTATTTATTCATCTATACAATAATAGGACTATTCTCAAGTAACCTAAAAGCATACTTGTGCAATGCATGAGTAGCATCCCATAATTCCATCCAAGCTAAGCATCCCTTTTTGGTCATCTTAATCATAGTCTATATACATGGTCAAGTCTTCAAGCTTTTCTACCATAATGGCACCATACTCCTAAGTAACCTCAAGGCACACTTGTGCAATGCATGAAAGGCATTCCATACTACCCTTCACACTAAACATAACCTTGAAGTCATCCTAGTCATACTTATTACCCTCCTTTGGTTTCATTATTAGCTTACTTTATCTAGACAAGCAACTATCACCTTTGGTCAATCATTTCTTGGTAGGCAACTATAGCAACAACTCAAGCTAAGTCTATACTATATAAGAGAAAACTTCATAAGTAGCTTCAAGTTATACTTGTGCAATGTATGAATAGCATTCCATACTACTATATCCACACTAAGTACCACTTTAGGCTATCATACATACTCACTAGTTGGGGACTAATCCCTCTTTACTATTTGCCATTAGTCATTTAAGGTACTTCTCTATTTAGTACAAGGCAAGTCACAACACATGAATGGATTCTATTTATCAATTCAAGGCTACCAAGGAAATAACCCCCTAATTGGCTAGACCATGCTATTACATAACTATATTAAGCTAAACTAACCACCTTGGAAAACACACTATTATGCAAGTCCAAGCTTCTCTAGGAAGGGTACAAGTGTTCCATACTAGCTACCATGAAATAGTCCTAGTCCAACTAAGTCATGCTACCCTTAAAAGCACACTATGATGCTAATGCAAGCTACCCTTAGGAGAGTATGATTCTTAATCCTAAACTACCCTTAGGAGAGTATAAGTCCTCTATCCCTAGCTACCATGAAATGGTCTTGGCCAAACCAAGTCGTGCTAACATGAAGGCATCCTAATAATGCTAATTCAAGCTACCCTTAGAAGAGTATAGATCCTCAATCCTAGGCCACCATGACTATCCCAAACTCAAGCTAAGTCAAGCTACCCTTAGGAGAGTATGATTCCTCAATCCTAAGCTATCCTTAGGAGAGTATGATTCCTCAATCATAAGCTATCCTTAGGAGAGTATGATTCCTCAATCCTAAGCTATCAATCTTGATCTTGTCTTACCAAGTCAAGCTATACATGAAGGGAACATATGTCACAACTTCAAGATATTCTAGACTAACAAGCTTTGATTCATTTTAGGTTATTAAGCTAACCTAGAATTATTCTATGTGAGAGAACCTTGGATCTCCTAGCATATTTATGCCTAAGTGTGTAAGAGAGAAACAATACACAACAAGATCACACAATATTGGCTTTACCCCCAAAGCCCTAACATTGACAACTACAAGCCTTATTCTCAAGCTTTACTTCTTACTATCTTCATTATACCTAGGTTTCAAGATATTCTAATCACATTCTTCATTAGTAGGTGATTCTAGTCATAATTGATCATAAAGCTTCAATTTCAACTTTACTAGTTACAATCCTTCATATTCAATAAATTCTAGTTCAATTCATGTCTATATGTTCCTAACCTTGAAAATTACTACACATGACATTGATTTTAGAACATTACTTATAAACCTTCAATTTCCCTTTTCATGGCAACAACCCACATAATTCAACTTCTTAAATTAGACTAGGGTAACCGTGTAAATCACATAAATTTATCTTATTATCACAATTCAATGCTAAATCAATCATAATTGGGTATTATCCACTCAATTGGAATAAATACCCATCACTACGCACAACCTAGAAAGAAACCCTAGCTTAGATTGGATTTTTCTTCACAATTGGGGGAAAACTAAGGGGCTCTATGGGTAGAATAACCCATAGATGAATAAGATAACATACGTTAATTCAAAGCCCTTACACAAGATTCCAACAATGGAGTCTTGTTCTTGACCCTAGCTTCAAGCTCTATCTTCTTTTTCAAGTCTTGGGTTTTCTAGAGAGAGAAATATTTGAGAGAAGACTTATTTTGGAGATTTGATTTGGGTCTTGTGAAAAGTGACTTTAATGGGTGGTTAAAAGCTTAAAATATCTTATATATGGGTTTTAGGACTAGGCAAAATGACCCCACCCAATAACTCCCACGTTTGGAAATTCTTAAAATTTACTCCAATTGGCAGTCTACTGACCAAGCTTCACGAGAGGCACCACGGGTCATGGTCCTCACCACTGACCGTGGTCCTGCTCGTGTTCTTGGACCAGTAGCTAGGATTTTGAGCCTCGTCCTCCATAAACTTAATGCATGACCACGATACCTCCCACGATCCGTGGTCAAGACCACTGGTCGTGGTCCCTAGGCAGTAGCTAGGCCTCAAGTCCTTGCCTCCCACAAACCTAAGGGGACTTCACGAGACCCCTCACGAACCATGGTCAAGACCACTGGTCGTGAAGGTGGTCGTGAACCTTGGGTAGTTCTTGGCCAAGGTTGGGGCAGCCTTGGCCTTTGGCTTAGGCTTTGCTCCTTTGCCTTGGCACTTGCCCTTGCATCCATCTATTAAGCCATAGATGGTCTATTAAACTACGGGGTCTAACACGTACCTTGACGTTTAACCCCTAAACCTCTCATTCTAAGTACGGGAAGTCTTATCTACAATCCTAACCCTCAACATCAAACTCTAGAACCCTAGTTTGACGCACTAGTTTGGTCTACTAGTTTCTGGGGTATTACAAAACTATGCAAATATTTTAAGGATGCTTTGAGAGTAAAGTATCAATGTTGTTGTTGTTGTTGTTGTTGAATTGTGAAGGGACATTCTCACATAGTAAGAATTCTTAGGTTGAAAGGCTTTCTCACCTAATTGAATCAAGGCTAAAGAGCCATTATAAATAGATCGTGGATGGTGATAGTTGCTCACACATGGTCTAAGAAGCTATTATAAGAAAGAGTTAAGTCAATACTTAATAACTAATTGTGGAATTAATGCTTAGCACCGAGTGGATATTGAAAATTAGATGGAAGCCTTTTATGCAAGTTGAGTCTGGGTTTCCCAAGTATATCTCATGAGATTAAAACCTTTTACACAAGTTGAGTTTGTGTTTCTAGTAGCACTCTTCTTATCCCATAAATTATGTGCTCCCATATGATATTTAGCTAGTGGATCCACCAAAGTTAAGATTTATCAGTTCTACCTTAGGCAAGTAGACCAACCCTTTTCGGTGTGGGAGACACTGGGGAATCATGTGAAAGCTCACATGGTCTCAAAGTTGGTTAACTCTTATTTCTACAACAAGATTAATAATGAACTAAGTCATGCTTACAGAAGCTAGTGTTCAAAGGCTTTGAAGATGATGCTAGATTGCATTGAAGATGGTATTATGACCTATGTTTTCCAACTCTCTCATATGATGATTTAACTTGGTAAATTGCATGTCATGAAATGAAATGTCTCTTTTAGCATGTTTTAAAAGTTTTTATGCATATTTATCATACTTAGTGCATTTTGTACTAACGCATACTCTTGCCTACATTTCCCTCAAATGTAGGGTCCGATACTCAAGTTGGTCAATTTTGTGGCTAGAGCTTGGATTTGATTATTTTCCCGGGCTTGGTGAGTCCTCATGGTTCGAGGACGGATTTTTCCTCTGTTTAGTTTCTTTCATGTACTTATCCTTTTGAACATGATGTATGCTCTAGGCCCAATTTCATTCAATATTGTAATCGACGGCTATGATGAGACAAAGTGTCTAGACTTCTGCTTTCTTTTATGGAAAACTTTTTGAGAGTTGAAATATTGTTTTACTTTTATTGTTCTATTTATTATGTTATGAGGACTAAGTGTCTTGTATGAAGTCCTTCGGGGTTTTATATGCCTTGTTACATCTAGGGGGTACCACTGAGTCGTGAAACCAACAACTGAAAAATCATCCATAAAAACCTCCATTGAGTCTTCAACCATGTCAGCGAAAATAGAAAGCATACATCATTGGAATGTTGCCTGGGAATTGAACAACCCAAAAGGCATTCTTTTGAAAGAAAATGTCCCATAGGGACATGTAAAAGTTGTTTTCTCTTTATCTTCCGGTGCAATAGAAATCTGGTTGTACATGGAATAACCATCTAAAAAGTAATACCATCCACGCCCCGCGAGCCTATCAAGCATTTGGTCCATAGATGGCATTGGAAATGATATTTCTCAGTCCATGCAATCAGTTTTTGTTAGTCCATGCATACACGCCACCCGATAACTAGTCTTATAGGCACAAGTTCCCTTTTTCATTTGGAACTATAGTGATGCCTCCTTTCTTTGGTACACATTGCATGGGACTCACCCATTTGCTTTATGCAATAACGTATATCACACCCACATCGAACCACTTGATGATTTCTTTCTTCACCAGTTCTTGCATCGGTGGGTTTAGCCTCCTTTGGTATTCAACGTTTGGTTTACATTCACCATCCAATTGGATTTTACGAGTGCAAATTCTGGGGGAATCCCCACAATATCAACAATTGTCCATCCGATGGCTTTAATAAATCATTTCAACACATTGACAAGTAATTTTACTTGCTATTCAAGCAGATCTGTGGCAATGATGATGGGCAAGGTGTTGTTTGCTCCCAAAAATACGTATTGAAGGTGGGATATATATGAGCACCTTCATCTCATGCTTCGGTAGATCTTCACTGGATGGTTTAGCAGGGGGACTTTCCCAATTTTCCAGATCGATGTCAAGCTTCAATGGATTTTTAGAATGAGAGCCTAAACCCGATAGAGCAGCCACCGCTTAATCATAGCCCCAAATTTCTTCCTGATCATAATTTTAATAGACGATAGCTAAGGGCTCCCCGCATAAAACACTTCACTCACACTAGCAATTGCTTCATCAATCACATCGATGGTTGAGACCACATGAATGTCACTAGGTTACTTCATTGATTTTCACACATTGAAAGTAACTTCCACATCATTTATCCAAAATTTCAACTTACCACTTTCGACATCCACAAGGGCTCTACCAGTAACCAGCAAAGATCTACCTAAAATAATAGATATCTCGGCGTCAATCTCGCAGTCCAAGCTAACAAAGTCAGCCAGAAATATGAACCTATCCACTTTAACCAAAATATCATTAAGTACGCCAATAGGATGTTTAATAGGTCGATCGGCCATGATAAGATGCATTGTTGTAGACTTAGGTTTGCCCAACCCAAGTTGTTTGAAAATGGCATATGACATCAAGTTAATACTTGCCCCCAAATCACACAACGATCCGGCAAATTGGAGTATCCCAATAGTGCATGGAATAGTAAATGCTCTCAGGTTAGCTTGGCTTAATAACCATATTGCTTGTCATGATGGCACTACAACAATGAGACACCTCCACAATTTCAAAATACATATTCCTCTTCTTGGTGACCAATTCATTCATGAACTTTGCATAGCCCGGCATTTCCAACAATGCTTTAACTAAAGGAAGATTTATAGACAGAGACTTGAAAACAAATAGAAACTGTTGAAACTTTGCATCTTCATCCCTCTTTTTTAGTCTTTGAGGGAATGGTGAGTTAACTTTAGGCAACAGTTTTGTATGTTTCGAAGAAGAAGCATCCCCCTCATTTGATGTTTGCAATTCATCGGTGATGAGTTGTCTTAGAATTTCATCAACCTCTTTGGATGTGTCATTTTCCATTTCTTAGTCGGACCCCTCTACGTAAATGGCATAATTTTCTTCTTTACTGGTGTTTGCTTCACCATTCATTTTCATGTTGCCACCTATTGCTTTTCCACTCCCAGTCAACACAGCCAAGCATTTATCATGATTAATCTTTGAATTCACTATCATATCATTTGTGAATCTCTCTTGCGGTTTTGATTCTAATTAGGATGAAAGTTGACTCATTTGACATTCAAGTTGCTTGATAGAATCTGAGTGACAATTTACCTTCTTATTGAAGGATGAGAAGTCTGCCTTCATCTCTCTAAGAATTTTCATCAGATCTTTCAACCTTATTTAGAATGCGAGACAACAAATCATCTACCCGAAAGCTTCGAAAAATGTCCCTAGATTTTGGACTATCACCATGTGCATGTAACAAACATCATTGTCATCTTATGTCCTCAAAGATTTACCTTGTTCAGCCCAATCTCCATTGTAACCTCTCCATCTATCCTCACTAAATATGTTCCAACTTTGATTTTCGCCCGACCTTAAAGAGCTCGAACGAAAATCCTTCTCTAGTCTCCATACTTGTTACACCTCCTTATTTTCAAATATTGCTTTATTTGGATTCAAAGCTTCATAGCCATTCCCCATGACATACTTTTTCAATAGGTCCATTTGGTCATCATTTTGGCCATGTTTTCATCTCGCTCTTGGTTCTTTTCTATTTGTTCCTTTGTCATCCCAAAGTTCAAAGTAGACACGTGATCTTATGTACTATACCAAGCACGATTATTTTAATTTGTCATTTCATCAAGAAGGGTAGACACTATATCAAACGGTTGTTTCATGATTCCTCCTTGAATTAGTTGGTCTGCCACACCTTTGTTGATTTAGTCAAGGCTTTGGTAAAAGTATTACAGTAACATATCGTTCAGTAGTCCGTGAGTTTAACATTGGAGTAGCAACTTCTGAAACCTCAACCATATCTCATGAATAGGTTAACCATCCACCCGCTTAAAGTTCTGAATATTATCCCTCAATTTTACCATCTTCGAGGGAGGGCAAAACCTAAAATAAAATGCATCAGTGAGCTCCTCCCAAGAAGTAATTGATTCCCTTGGTAAAATCAGCCAACCACTTCGTTGCCTCTCCCATTAGAGAAAAGGGAAACAAACGAAGTTGGACCGACTCTTGAGTGATGTTCTTGAAAAAAATGGCCCACACACATCCACAAAGTTTCAGATGTGGTCATGAGGGTCCTCATGGGCAAGTCCTCCAATAAGACCCTTCATTTGCAATAGTGCAACATAGTGTTGATCACGTGAAACACCACATTTCTGCACTTTCCAACTGATCTTCATTGACATCGTGCAAATTACCGATGTCATCATTATTCCCAAGTAGACTGGCATTGCTCCCATTGACACTCATCTCTTAACCTATTTAAGAGAAGCCATCAAAGAACAAATATAAGTTGATTCAATGACAACAAAATCAGTTCACAACTAAATTTCAATAAAAGAATTCTAAACACCACTCTCCGACAACGGTGCCATTTTTTATAACGCTTAACTACACTTCATATGACTCTAAGTGTAGGCGGTCACTAACAAGTATAAACCCAACTAAGAGTTGGGGTCGATCCCACAGGGAGTGATACGGTAAAGAACTCGATTAAGAAGTAAAATGGTGTTCTAATCATTTGTCGATGTAGACATTCTTTCAACAATAAAGTAAATGACAAGGTTTTGATAATTATGTCAAATGGGGAAATTTGAGTAACCAATTAAAAACTACAAATAACCGGGAGTAAACAAGTAGAGTGAGTGTTTTGGGAGTGTGATAAATTGAATGCCAATTTCGTAAAATGGCGGTTATTATTTACTAAAAGACTTTGAATCTTAGTGGGTACGCTAGGCATTGGGTGTAATAGCCATTTTTCAATCCACTACTACAAATCAAGCGAGTTCTTTCGAACCTCGACAAGAAGAACATATATTAACAGCCCAATACCTTAATCAATCTACTTTTTCAAGCTAGATTTGTAGGATTGCATTCAGACGCACTTTCTCAAGCTAAATTCGTAACAACACAATCACTACAATCATCAACTAACAATTTCAACCCTAATACTCCTCACTCAAACAATCTTAGAGTACTAAACTAGAATTGTATTTGCAACTACAATTCATCAATTAAAACACAAACTATTAATTGAACCCACTTCAAATAAATAGTAAAATCAGTCATTATTAATACCCACAAGCTAATTGAAGCATTCAACTACATAATCACACCGGCAAAAATGGGGTTTTTAGCCAAACATTATAAAGAACAAGAAATCGTTACAAACAAAGTATTCCATCAAGTTGGGCAACAATCCACAAGTCTCCAAATGCTCAAAATTTCAGCTAGAAATCAAACAAAACCTAAATCTCTGCTAAAAAAGTGCAAAAAAACAATGTTTAGGATGGTGAAGATAAAAAACCCAGAACTAGACAATGTAGGAACTACTTTTCTTTTTTTGAAAATTGCATTTATACGTTTCCAGAAATCCCTGAGTCATCAGCATCCATCGAAATTCACAATTGTGGGTCCCGATTGAATTCATTTGTTCAAATTGAGGAGGAGATAAAAAAAATATACAAGTATAATAAAGAATGATATATATAAATAATAAAATAAAACAATGATATAAGAAACAACCTAATTTGCCTATCGTCAACATATACAAAATAATGAATATACAATATAATTCAAACTTCATTCGAATAGCATCAACAGAAAGCAACTCTAGGGACTGATACACTCAAATTACACCTCTCTAAAGAAGTGTAAGCGATCGTTATCAAGTAAAGAACCCAACTTGTAGGTTGGGGTCGATCCCACAAGGAAAATGGTTTAGACTTTACTTTAACCCACGATTATATCCAATTAGTCAAAGTATTTCCAAGAAAACAACAATTAATAAAAAGGGGGGGTTTTCGTGAATCAATTATGAAAGTGTAATAAGTAATCAAAATTTAGTAGTCAATGTTGGTT
>JAJOOO010006060.1:0-16804 GCA_029582685.1 Solanum piurae
TGCCACATCAGCACAAAAGGTGCACAAAAATACAAAAAAAATGAGTTCAGGGGGGTAATAGGACCCTAGTTAAGTTTAGGTGTGTCTCTGGGATTTCGGTCATAGTCTAGGGGGGTACTTATGCATTATCCCAAAAAAAAAATGTGAATTCTTCTAAGTAGGGTGTTCACGGCAACGGTTGAATCGGTTATTAGTCAAAATTAAAATCAAACCAACTTAATCGTCTTTAAAAAAAATATTTGAAACTTGGTAACTTTGTATTATAACACAATAATACATGGGCAGTACTAAACCTTATATACAGATGAACTCCAAAACTCCACTGTTCTAAATCTAAATTGAATCTAAAACATCAATTATAGAGACAGTTTCATTTAGGTATAATTGATTGCACCAAAAACATAACAACAAAATGCAGTTGAGTTTAACTTTCTGCATACTATTCTCTATGCTCTCAAAACATCTAGAATTTCTCTCTTTCCAGGTTGCCCACCAGATTGAAGCAGAGATAATTCTCTATCTCGTTTTGTCTTTAGCTAGCACTCCTGCCTCCTCCCAACTTTTTAGGGCTTCAGTAATTCTCCTAGGCATAGCCCAGGATATGCCTTTGAGACTCAAGAATACCCTCCATAACTGTTGAGTAAATTTGCAGTGTAGAAAAATATAGTTAACAATTTCTGATTTTTCTCCACAAAGAAAACACCTAGAACATAAGGTTATCCCCCTTTTCATAACATTATCCTAGGTTAAAGTTGCTTCCTTAGCTAGCAGCCATATAAAACATGAGACTTTATAAGGAATTCTGCTTTTCCAAATTTGTCTCCATGGTCAGGTAGGAATCTATTGACTTGGTTCCTCCATCAACCTGTAAGCTGCACCTACTTTAAATATACCTTTGTTGCTTCCTTTCCACCATAATGATCTTCAGCCTGGAGTCCATTGAAGTTTCCAACAATGTTGAGAAATTTTGCCACTCTCATCACTTCTCAGTCATTGAGATGTCTTCTGAACTGGAAATTCCAGCCCTGTGTTGTCCAAATCTCTGCAATGGTCCTTTGTTGTGAGAGAACTAGGTTATATATGTATGGAAAGAGGAGTTCCAGATTACCTGACTCATGTCATTCATCTTTCCAGAATTTGGTTTTGTTCCCATTCCCCACTTTCACCTTGGAGTTGAGTTTGACTTCCTTGCATAATTCTCTTATGGATCTCCATCAACTTACCCCATAAAGTGAAGTCACATCCTTGGTCATCCAACTATCTTCCGCCTCATATTTGGCACCTACCACTCTTTTCCACATTAACTGATCTTCAAACGAGTACCTCCACAACCATTTCATTCTGAGTGCTTCACTTTGAAATATCATATTTTTTATTCCCAATCCGCCATTCTTTTTCCCAGTTACCACAGATTCCCATTTCACCAGGTGAAATCTTTTCTTCTCGTTGTTACCTTGCTACAAAGAAATCCTTCTTATCCTATCCAATTTTTTGATGACCCCTGCTTGAATAGGAAATAATGAAATCATGTATGTTGGTAGAGCATTAAGTACTGAGCTGATGAGGGTCAACCTCCCTCTCATAGATAAGTATTTAGTTTTCCATCTAGCCAATTTTTTCTCGCACTTCTCTATCACGCCATTCCAGATTTCAATAGACTTGGATTTTGCTCCCAAAGGCATGCCCAAGTAGGTTGTTGGCAAAGTGCCAACTACACCCCCAAGAATTGAGGCTATATAACTCATATTATTGACTTCATTAATGGGATACATAAAGCTTTTTCGCCAATTAATGTACATGCCAGATACCCCTTCAAATAGGACAAGGATCACCCTTAAATATTTGAGTTGTTCTTCCTCAGCTCCACAGAAGATGAGTGTATCATCGGCATATTGAAGGTGTGTCACTTCTAAACTTTTAGCACCATCTCTCGACACATCAAAACCTTTCAACCATCCTCTTGTCTTAGCTGTCTTAATCATATTGTTCAGACCCTCCATAGTGATTAAGAACAGGAAAGGTAATAGTGGGTCACCTTGCCTGAGCCCTCTTTGTGAGCAGAAAAAACCTACAAAAAGCCCATTGATTATAACAAAAAAGTTTATTGTTGAGATACAAAACATAATCCAGTTCATCCACTTTTGTCCAAATCCCATCATTTCTAAGATCTTCATCAGGTACTTCCAGTTAACATGATCGTACGCTTTTTCTATGTCTAACTTGCAAAGAATGCCAGGCTTTTTCTGTTTAGTCCTGGAGTCTACTGCTTCGTTAGAAATCAAAATTGCGTCCATGATTTGTCTCTCTTTTATGAATGTCATTTGTTGTGAATCCACTAGTTTGTCTATCACACCTTTCAGTCTCTCTGTGAGTACTTTAGATAGTATTTTATAAATACTACCTATAAGACCGATTGGTCTATAGTCCCTTAGCTCCTTATCTCCTTTGCTCCTTTCTTTTTGGGTACAAGTGCAATGAATGTAACAATAAAACTCTTCTAAAAAACTTCTTGATCATCGAATTTCTGAAAAGTATCCATTATATCCTGCTTCACTATCTCCCAACACTTGATGAAAAAACTCATTGTGAAACAATCTGGTCCAGGGGCCTTGTTAGTTGCACATAACTTTAGGCATGTTAGCACTTCATTTTCCTCGAATCTGCCTTAAAGGGCCATTTTCTCTTCTTCAGTAATGATCGGGCAGTTTGCATACTGATGAGTAAGTCTTCATGGTATGGGTTCTGTATACAACTTCTTGTAGTAAGTGATTATTTCTCCTTCAATTTCAGTTTTCTTATGAGTGACTTCCCCATGTATCATTAATTGATCAATGTTATTGTACCTTTTGTGAGAATTTGCCATTTTGTGGAAAAACTTGGTATTTTTGTCCCCTTCCTTAAGCCATAGTATTCTTGATCTTTGTCTCCATGCAATTTCCTCCTTCCTAATAAGATCCTCATATTCTAGTAGGACTGCAGATTTTTTTGTTATTTCTTCTTCTGTAAGTACTCTGTTTTCCTTCTCCATGTCCAATTCTGCCAATTGTTCTAAGCAGTTTCTTTCGTTGTAGGCCAAGGCTTCCACTCTCCTCTTTTCTCTTCCTTAAGTTTGTGCTTCAAAGCTTTAAGTTTGCAGGCCAACACATAGTATGGTTTCCCTGAGAATTTGAATGACGACCACCAGTCTTTTACTCTGTCAACAAAACCTTCTGATTGTAACCACCAGTTTTCAAACTTAAAATAACTTTTCTTTCTCTCCCAGCTTCCACCAATCAAGTCTATTGGAATATGATCTGAACACAGCCTTTGCAAAGGGATCTGTTTCAAATTATTGAAGTTATCATCCCATTCTTTCGAGAACAAGATTCTATCAATTCTAGAGGATGCTACATGTTGGTCTCATTTAAACCAGGTATATGCAACATCTTCTAGTTGTAAATCCACCAATTCCATATCTTCTATGAAAACAGAGAACTCCTTCATACCCCTTGTTCTACTGTTGCAATTTTTCTTCTCCGATCTATACCTAAAAACATTGAAATCTCCACACAGTGTCAAGGGCCCTTCAAATAATCCCCTTACTAAACCCAATTCTTCCCACACTAATCTCCTCTCCATGTAGTCGTTTGGAGCATACACTCCAGTTATGTGACAATTGTAGTTATGTGTTTAGGATTCAAAACTACAAGTAATGGAGTAGGTTCATATTTCTAAGACCTCCCCCTTCTATGCCCTCTCATCCCACATCAAAATGATTCCGCCTCTTGTTCCACTAGCTTCTAGACAAGCGTGTCTGATCCATCTACATCCCCAAACCTGATTCGCTACTTCTGTAATACTCCCCTAAAGCTTAGTTTCTTAGAGGCAGATGATGTCAGCCTTCCATTCAGAAACTAAGCTTTTGACAGTCTCTCTCGTTTCCTTATTGTTCAATCCCTGGACATTCCACGACACTAGTTTAAACTTCATCTTGTAAGTAGAGTGGTGTTCCTCCCCTTGTTCCTATTCCCTGAGCTTTTGAATTTTACATCAAATGAGACAAGACTTTTAAGCTCTTGTGCACCTTTGATTTTGTTCTTTTTAACTTCAGTGCCTTGTTCCATTCTTCTTACTTGTCTGCAATTATCTATCTGGAGAAGTAATTATATGGCCTCCTCTTCATGTCCATGGAAATCAATTCCAAAGATCTTCCCCAATTTGATCAGATTCTGCTGCACCTAAGAGGAATTTTGTTGTTGCTGCAGAATTGGCTCGGCTTCCTCCACTTCCCAATCAACAATTTTTGTATTTGAATTTTGTATCACTAGCCCATTCCACTCTGTTTCTGTGCTACTGCCGATACCATTCCTGTCAATGTAATGGTGAATTTATTTCCCCGTAGCCATTGCAGTTCCCCTATTTTCATCTTCAGATATCATTGTGACAACCTTCGCATGTGTACTCTTCTCTGGTGCGACTGTTATAATTGTATGCATAGCTTCGATGTCGCCGGCAAAGCCCTGTTCTTTATGGGCTTCTGATTGGTCAGGCTTTCCTTCTTGTAAGTCATTAAAAATGACTTGAGCTGCATAGTTTGGGCCTTTGGATCCTTTAAACATCTGATGGTTTTTGGGATTTTGAATAAGGCCCAAATCCAATTTCTCATTTTAAAAACACACATGCTGCTCATGTGACCCACTTGCACTAGACATTCCAGTTGTCAACACAGAGCCCACATGCTGAGTTGTACCAAAATCCCTAAAAAGAGTTTTTTGTATTATATTGTAGTTGTATGCAGCTTCTGTCCCCTGTGTAAAGTCATTAACTGGGAAAAAAGCTTCGTCCTCCTCTCCGGCAGTTTTCCTACCACTTTTCGACCGCAATTCAAACCTTGGTTTTCTCTCCACCCAAATAGGGAAGTAATATTTGATCCCATCACAGGAAATAGACACCTCCCTCGGGAGATTTCTTCGATCGTTCTTCACCAGGATTTTTACCCATTTCATGTGGTTTTTAATCTCTGTTTCTTCTTCTGTTGCACTCCATCCTCTGCATAATTCCCCTATTTCTTTAAATATATTCTTGGACCACAGATGTAGAGGGATCCCTACTGCTCTAATCCATGTTTCTCTCACAGAGGTAGTGTGAGAGATGCAGCATGTTGTTGGGCTCCACCAGTCGAGTTGGAATCTGTTGTTCTTCCACCTCCATTGACCTTGTATGGTTTGTTCCACCATATATATATTAGGGAACTCAAACAAGAATGTCTTGCTATTCAATTCATATATGTTAACACCAAATACTTTTTTCCAGTTTGCTGAAACCCACTTTCTAATATCCGCAAGAGTTGGTTTTTCCTTCAATTCTTCACTGCAGTATCCTATCAGACATCTCTTAAGGAGGTCTTCCTCTTAGATATTCACTGACTTGGTTATCTGTATTCCTCATTTGCTTCTATTAATCTCAGCCCTTTTTAAATTTCTACTCCCCCATCTACTTTCTTGCACAGCCTCTACATAAGGGTAGTCATCCTCAATCACCCTATGGAAAGGTGTGTCCTTCTTTCTCTGGCATTTAATAAACCTTTCAATCTTAAATTCTATGTCTAGCCACCCTGCATTCAATGCAAGCTCAGGAATAATTAAACATGACCTTCCCCCCACTATTTAGAGATATTATGCTTATAAATTTCCCATATCCATTTTGTTTCCTAAGTGTTCTGCTCCTTGCTCTGAAAATTTCCACATCTTAATCTCCTTCTTTTGTTCCTTTGAAGCTTCTTTCAGATATGAGCAAATCCATTCCATAGACTTCTTGCTCATAACTGATCTTTGCATCATCTTTCGGCTTCTTTCAACCTATTCGTACCATTCAGACTTTCCCCTTATCCCTCTGGTTATGTCGAATGATTTGATATATGCGTTGAAGTAAATTATGTTCTCCTCCATCCTACGATCTAAGGTGTATGCAATAGTCACAGTGGGTGATTATTGTTGGCTTGAAAGAAAGGGTTTTGGATTCCAGCAGCTCCTGTCGGAAAATGGGCTTCTGCAGTCCTAGAAAGTAGGAAATAAAAAGTTCTATCAAACCAAACCAAACCAAATATAATATATATTTATCGGTTTGGTGGTTATCGTTTCGGTTTGGTTTGGATCGGTTATTCGGTTATTAACCATACACAAAAATAAAAGAAATATTTCATTCATAATGTGAAAAAGTGACAACAATTCATATAAAATGAAAAATAGTTAGAATGACTGATATTTCTGAACTTTCGATCACTGAATTTACTATGAATAAAACTTTAAAATTTACTCTTTTGGCCTAGAAGGAAGAGACAATAAATTTTTCAGTCCCACAAAGAATTGTCATAGACACTCATATACATGAAATCAATAAGATAAATGTTTTCACCTTGGACATTTTTACTTTCAATAAGTAAATTATAAAGATATTTTAATGAAACCATACATAAGATTTTAAAATTGTTTTAAAAAATAATATACTAAGTATGTATATTAATAGAATATATGTAAATAAATTATTGGTTTGGTTTGGTTCGGTTATTTCTTTAGTTTTTTCGAATAAAACCATAACCAAACCAAATATTATTGGTTTTCAAAAATCCAAAACCAAACCCAAATAAAATCGATTTATTTTATCAGTTTGGGTCGGTTTTTTTATTTGAATCGATTTTTATCCAAATCGTGAGCCCCTAAGCAATGTGGGACGAGAAGGGTAATTTCATCAACTTGCTAAAACTAAATGTGCCAAAAATTAAGTTAAAAGTCCCCTTACCTCCCCCCCCCCCCAACCTTGAAACTTGGGCATGTTATATTTTTGATATAGTTGTTTAATAAATAATTTTTTGTTTGTTTGTAATTCATAGACTTATAAAGTGATAGTCTAAAGCTTTAGTAGAAAATGTAAAGGGATCAATTTAAAATTTTATAAGTTATTGAAAATGTTAGATGATAAATTCAATTCTAGACTTGAATGTCATGCTTTGTCCTTACAAATAAGGGAAAAGGGTCAAAAATACCCCTCAACTTTGGTTTATTAGTTAACTATGCCCTTATCGTTAAAATAGAGTTATTTCTACCCTCGCCGTTAATAAACTTATCATTTTTACCCCTCTATGGATGGAAATCCCCAAATTAATCAAAATTAACCCGAATTCTTTTAAACTACCCGTCAGTCTCTTCTTCAAATCAAATCTGACCCATTATAACAAATTCTCCAACTCACACCAAATTAAACCTCCAAGATTCAAATAAAAAAAAACATTGAATTGGATTGAACTTTGAAAAGATCTGCAACTTTCCAAGTAATTTCATGGATAGCCATTGAATTGGAGTTGAGGCTTTTTCTTCTTCTTCAATTGGAGCTGAAGTTTGAAGAACCAGAAGTTCCACCATTTCAAAAAAGAAAAGAAAAAACTTGAGCTTGATTCAATAAATTGAAGTCGCGAGTTAGGAATTTGTTGTGAATGGATTCTGTTTCAATTTTTTTTGTTGCTGATTCCATACCATTTCATGGTTATCCATTGATTGGAGAGGATCAATTTGAAAAAGGCAATGCGCCGTTGAAGCTCAATCGAAGGTCAAATTTGAAAAATTGAATTGAGGGTAAAAATAACTCTATTTTAACGGTAAGACATAGTTAACTAATAAACCAAAGTTTAAGGGTATTTTTTACCCTTTTCCCTACAAATAAATTTGGAAGAATTATATTTACATAATTTTTGAAAGTAGAAATAAAATCTAAGTAATAGCAAAATATTCGTATAAATTAGACAAACTAAAATTTAAAAATTATATAAAAATACTATAATTCACTTTTCTTTTCATGTCAATATAATTTGAAGAATATACTTAAACTTATTAACAAAAGTCTTTATGATTTAAATTATGAAAAGTAAAAAGTGACATATAAATTGAAACAAAGATAGTAATCACATTTAAGGTTACGGTAAACAAGCTCATTTCACATCTTCTTGACCTTATAGATTATGTCATCCTAACTAACATTTTTTAAAATTTGGATAGTTGTTATATATCGTTTCATAATTGCATTGTATTGTATTATTTTGATGAATATAATATTTAGATATATTTTATCATTTTCCGTCATTAATATACAATCATATATTATCAATTTGAAGAATAACCTATAAGAAAAAGGGGAACTAAGCAAATACCCCATAAAAGCAAAATAATTACAAACATATACCACTTTACATTCATACCCCACTAAATAATTACACTATATTACCCCCCCCCAAACTAATTTCGCTTAATTGATACTAAATCAGTATCATATATTGTATTGGTATCACTAAGACTAATAATTTTGTTTAATTGATACTAAATCAGTATATATATATACTCTATTGGTATCATGCATTAAGATTTCTTGTTCAGAAATTACTCATTAGTTATATACTCTTATAGTATCATTGACTAATGAGTAATTTCTGAACAACACTCTTATAGTATCGTTAACTAATGAGAAATTTCTGAACAAGAAACCTTAATGATACCACAACAATATACATATATTTTTATAGTATCATTGACTAATGAGTAATTTCTGATCAAGAAACCTAATTAGTGATGCCACAAGAATATACATATACTCTTATAGTATCATTGATTAATAAGTAATTTCTGAACAAGAAACTTTAATGATATCAATACAGTGTGTGTGTATATATATATATATATGAGCTTTGTAGATCTTAAACTAGTATGCATCTATGCGTTTTCCATTTCTGGAATTGCCCTATCAATATGATGTAAGGCTATATGATGTTTTCATGCTCTTCTTTTTACAAGATGTAAATGATATTGAAGATCTTTCAACATAGTTCTATGCTAAAAGCATGTGGTAAAACATATATTGTTTAAAAAAGTAGTTTAGATTAATCATTATTGTGATTTCCCTATAGGTACTAAGTATTCTTTCTTATGATTGAGGCTATTATAAAATACGAATATAGTTTGTTAGGAAAATAATAACCACGAAATATAGAGTTTTGCGTGTATATCTTCCTCTTTTTTGTTCGGTGAATAGTCCTTATCACTACCGCAACAGTTCTCCTTTCAGGCTATGAACAGTTTTTCACCTTTATGACATCAGTCTTACGGCTACTTCCTTACTGTTCTTCCTTAGGGCTGAAGATCGCACCCTTCACTTATGACTATTCATGGAATTTAGAGAAGAGAGGTATATAAACCAAACTGTTTATTCTATAGTATTATTTTACATACAAACCATATTTATCTTACATATACTCAAAAAATAATAAGAAATACTTTTCCCTGGCGGGAGAAGTTACTATTCACTCTTCTTAGAGGTACCTAGCATTTTTCTGAAATGGATGTTTTTCTGAAAAACTAGTCTCCCTTCTAGTGAGATTTTTCTCTCTTTTTATAGATCCAAGGAGGGATTAATTACAATTTTATTTTTCTTAGGGACCTCCCTAAATTATTACATAATTCTTTTCTAGTCCTCCACCTGTCCTCCACCGACGGTCTTTTGAATAGATGGTCGACAAGATAAGATTCTTTATGATAAGGTGAGTTGTCCATGTGCTTTCCTCCATGTGCTTTCCTTGTCTTTTTGTTAAGAGATAAGATTCTTGTTCTGTCTCTTTCTTATGACGCAAGTGCTTACGTCATTTACTTTGTCCTTTCTTGACTATCTACATTGTAATACTCCACTGAGATTTTTATTCAGATTTGTCTTCGGATACTGAATGCTTATGATCTAGAAACTTGAAGGCAAGTTTCCATGTTTCCTCAGATGCTTTTAGTCTATGAAGCTCAATATCAAGGATTTTCTTGTTTAATGTTGTGGACTTTGATTTTCCCTTAGTCATCAAAATCGAATCGTGATCATGGTCTAGGACCTTGAAATTTTCATTATAAAAATGTTTAAGAATAAAGTATAAAGCTTTAATTCCTAATGCTCTTCTTGTTTGTATCCACTTTTTGTTTAAATGTGGAAGTTTTTTATCAACACTAGTGGCTTTGACATTAAATTCTTTTAATTTTTCCACTGTTATGTAATTGATTGTTGGGAAGCATAATTGCAAATCCTTGCTTTCCATTGAAATGCTGAAGAACCTGCAATAAACACCTTCGCCTTCCGCATAATTCTTAACTGAACTTATCATCTATAGTGGTAATTTGGACAATTCCTGTAAATCTGGTTTGGCATAAACCCGATCTAAGTAGTGAAATTTGAATAGCTGAGTTGTAAAGCCCGGTGACCCATTTGGGAATATAAAGATTCATGGAAACAAGCTGGTTGTTCCTAGAACTCCATATGTTTCTCCACTTTCTTCTGGGAGACCATAGATATATCTTGTAAAAGCAAGATATTCTTGTTCTTTAGAATGTTTCCTTCCAACCTGAAAAGATGGAAAAACTTTTTCTCCCGAAGGAACTCTGTTAGTACTGCTTTCTGGTTTCCCAGAGATAATTTTTTCAGTTTTCGCTGAGGATGTGTTTTTCTCTTCTTTTGAAGAAATAGCATCTTTTGAATCTTCATTTACTCGGATTTTTCCTTCGTCCTTAAACTTAGGTTTAGGCATATCCATGCTTACCGTCGAGATGTTTTTGGCACTAGGTGTTAGTGAGACATCTCCTGTCACTTTATTAGGAGTGATATCCCCTTTAGGATTTGAATTTCATTTTGGACAAGTATCCACACAAGAGTAAGAATTCACTCATGTTTTCTGCTTGTTCAGTACTGAGTTGGTTGATTTCGTACTGCATCATTCTTGCTTGTTCTGACAAGCTTGCTAATTCATCTCGAATTTTGAATAACTTGTGGCTTTTGTCATCTATGGACTGTTCCACCTGTTGCATTTTTTCATAGATCCTGTTAACCAGGATTTGTGTCTAATTGTCCATATTGGACGTTTCTTGATAGGAAATCTGCAAGAAAATTGTCAACTCCTTTAATATATTCAATTTTAAATGAATAAAATGACAATAGAACATGCCAATGTAATCTCCTGTGTCGAGGTACAAAAGGAAGCTTGTTAAATATCAACCCTAATACTTGGGTATTATCAGTCCTGATAGTAAATTATTTAGATAAAAGAAAATTGAAAATTTTCTTATTCCTTAACAATGGCTAGTAGTTCTGTTTCATTAGTCGAGTACCTGACTTCGGCTTCAATAAACGTCCCGCTGGTATATCTACAGATTTCGTTTAAATCGGTTTGTAATAATGCTCCCCAATGATAATCGGAGGCATCTGTTTGTAAGATTAGATCTGGCAATCTAAATTTTGGTAATTTGGAACATTTTTCCTTTAAGTTTTTAACACATTGAGTGTGTTCCTCAGTCCATCCTAGTCTATTGAATTTTCTTATTAGTTTTTGCAGTATATTCCTTTTCTTGGCGAGTTCTGAAATAAAATCTCCTGCATAATTTAGACACCCTAGAAATCATTGTATTTCCTGTTTAGTTGTCAATTTGTCAGAAAATTCTACAATTTTTCTCGAGATGTGAGTTTGAAGTTCAATTCCATTTTTTGAAATAATCATTCCTAGGAATTCTATTTCATTTTTATTTATTTCTGCCTTTTTTTTACTCAAAATAACTCCATTTTTTAAACATATTTCTGAAAATTACTTCAGATGTGTTAAGTGTTCTTGATATGTTTCAGAACATATTAATATATCGTCTATGTAGACTATTAAGAATTCTTTTTCTGAGAAAATTTTATCCCTTTTTCTTTGAAAAATTTGCGGAGCATTTTTTAATCCAAATGGCGTAACTATACATTTGTAATGTCCGTTAGGCGTACTAAATGTTGTTAAAGGAATGGATTCCTCTGCTAATTTTATCTGCCAAAATCCACTTTTACAGTCGAATTTTGAAAACTAAGTTTTTCCTTTTGCAAGGTTTATGAGATTATTTTTTTTAGGATGAAATATCCATCAAATAAATAATTTTTATTTAGCTCTTTGTAGTTTATAACCATTCGAGTTTTTCTTTTTTTTATCTTAGCATGGTTTCTTACCATGAATGTTGGACTACTATGAGGGCTTTTACTCATCCTGATCAGTTTTAGGTTGAGTAATTCTTTTAGTTCAATTTTAAACTCATTTTAATCATCTTTGTTATAAAGCATAGGCTTTACTCTAATGATGATGCTGGGGTCTTTAAGTATTAAAATTGCTCTTTCATGATTCTTTTCCCATTTTTCTAATGGATTTTCACCATAAGATTTTTGTAGATTTTCTTTAATCTGTTCAAGATTAAGGCATTTACAAGAGATTTTCTTTAAATGCTCTAAATATTTTCTCTTATAATATCCATCTTCTTTTTTAAGACTAAAATTATTTCTACCTTCTCTTTTGACTGTGATAGTCGTTCTTTATTTCCTGTAATACCAATCATTGATATGTTATTTTTATTGATATCCCATTCTTTTATTAAAAAAGATTTTGCTAGACTGGCTTCAGATCCATTATCAATTTGACAACAGATTGTCAATTTTGTATCATAGAAATTTATTTTTATGAAGATTGATACCCTAAAAGATATTTCTTTAGGCATCTTTTATATTTTTGTTATGAAACAAGTTTCATTTTTATAACTTATTTCTATTCCATTTTTTCCTATACTATAGTCTTCTGGACTATTAAGGAACAAATTTTCTAAAATTAGATTATGATCACCTTCGTGATTTGTGATATAACAAGAGACTGTTATTCTTATTGTCTAGTTGTATTGGCAAATCTATCATTTTTATTTAACTAAAATTATTTTCTTCAAAAGTTTTATAGGTATAAGGAGTACCTTTATATATTGATAATTCATCCAATAAGATCCTTTTGACATGGTTGGCAGTTGCACCTGTTTGTAACAAGATTTCCTATTTTTTCCATTCAATTCCATTAAAGATTTGTCTTGCAATTCTAGTAATGTTAGGACTCTCATGAATTTTAGAATATCTATTCGATAAACTTTTTTTTATGGAATTTCTTCCGTATTCTATTGAAAGTCTCGAATTGCTACTGGAGCTTCCTATTTTTTGTGTTTTTTCAAAATGAATTTCATATTCATCTGGAATTTGTGCTTGTTGAATTTCTGCTTCAACAATCCTTGCTATTTCTACACATTCTTGATCAATTTCGATCATTTCTTTATTTTTGTATACCTCTCCTAATTGGAGTTTGTTACCGTGTATAATGCTTGGTAATATATGCTCATTATATGATTACCTGGTTTGAATATGTCGTTTCTTTTGACCTGAAAATGCAAGCTTAATGCATCATTAAAATCTGCATCTTTCAGCAAATTACAGTACTTTGGATAATATGTAAATAAGAGTTTTGTATAGGCTAAGTTGCCTTCAATTATGCCAAGATTTCCTTCTCTGGCATTAATGAATCTTTCATCTGAAAGGTTGATGACAATAGGACAAATAATCCCTTCTTTGAAAGTCGATTTGACTAATATTTGAATTCCTCCTAAATGGACATAATTCATTTTTTTCCTTTTTCTCTCAGGAATTTTTCTAAGGATCTACTCGATCATTGGTTTAGTTAACAGATTTAATTTATATCTTCTTGTTGTTTGGGTAATTTCTATTACCTTTTCTATTTCCTGATATTCATGATAGGAAATTTTATGTCTTGAAAACATTCTTTGCATTTTGTTAAATATATTATCTTCAGTTTTGAGATTTAATTGTAATCCTTGGATTTTCTTGAATAATTCTCCATCAAATGTTGCTTGTAGGGTGTAACCCCTATGATCTTCTTTAGCTTCTAAAATTTGAACTGAATCGTCTTCTTTCTTTTGTATTTCCTTGCTCATCTATTCAGATTCTTCAGAACTGGTTGAGTATTCCTCAAAGAGTTCTTCATAGAAGTCCTCATTTTTTATTGATGTTATAGATTCTAAATCTAAATCAATTTCTAATCTATCAATTTTTTATATTTTTACTCTTTTCTTGTTACATTCGTAACTCTTATGTCCTTCCTCGCCATAGTTGTAGCATTTACATTTTTCTGTTGTTCTTTTAAAGTTATTCTTCTTTTTAAAATACCTTCTTTTAGGTATATAATTTTGTTTGGAAATATTTTTTCTTTTGATTAAGCTTTTCTTGAGCTTTCTTCTTTTCTTATAAGGTTTATCATTCCATACCCATTGAGTTGTTGCATTTGTATCAAGGCAATATATTTGAGTATTGATTCTTTTGGCTTTCCTTTGTATGTTATGCGCCATACATAGTTTACCAAGTCTATTATTTAGAAAAGATATCATTTGCCCAAGAGTATCTTCTTCTTTGTTTTCTTTTTCGTATTCTTCTCTGAAGTATTTGTCCAAAAGCTTGATAATTTTTTATAATATCTTTTCAGTTATGACAACATTTCTTTGCTGCTATCAAATATCTTGTAATAATATTCTTCGAATTCACAAGTGTATTCTTGAATATAACTCATTTTGCATATTTGCAATTTTTCCAATTGTTCTTTTGCGATTGTTCGCAATTTTTCTCTATTTTGAACTCCACTTCCTTCACCACCTAGGAATTCATTTCCTATATATTGTACTAGGTTTCTTATACCTTCTTGAATGGATATTTTAAATCCTTCTATCGTTTGATTTTTGATGATTCCTTTCGCATCATCCGATAATCCTATATACCAATTGCTTACTTTTCCCGTGAAAGTATTTATCGCAATGATATATTTTTCTTCATCTGTGTAATTTACTCCTTTTCCTAATAGGAAGAAAAGAAATATATTTTGTGCCTAAGAATGGGCGTCGGACCGGACTGGAATGAACCGATATCGGACCAGAATTACCGGGACGGACACTCGGTTCCGTCCCGTCCCACTATATACCGGGATGAAACCGGAATAGACCGGAATGGAACGGGATGGGATAAACGGGACGACACATCTAGATATTTCAAAAATGATAAAAAAAATAATCAGTTATTTTAATTTTTTGAAATACGAAAATATGAATGTTTTTTCTAATTTTTACTTATTAAGTTTGCAAGTTAAGTTTAATAAAGTTTTTAAAAAAAAAAAATATTTTTGAGCTTAAGTTTTCAAGATTTGAATCTTTTGAAGTTTATTAAGTTTGCAAGTTAAGTTTAATAAAGTTTTTTTAAAAAAAATGTTTTTGAGCTTAAGTTTTTAAGATTTGAATCTTTTGAAGTTTATAAGTTATTACTTATTAATATGTTATAACTTATAAGTTATATTTATAACTTGTAATTTAAATAACTTAAGTTTGTAATTTTAAAAAATTAAATAAAAATAAGGATAAAACAATGATACAAAGTCACAAATTAAAAAATATCAATCCAATTTATTTAAATTTGTATTACAAATTACAATTTAAACTATTAGTAGAGTGCATAGTTTACGCAGCCACCTTCTAGGAAGAGTTCTGTTTCAACTAAGCCTCGAATGTAATACTAATTGTTGTATAGTCCCGTAAATCTTTTCTCTAACTCAGCTATAGATTGACCGTAATTAACTACTGGTCTTGGTAAAGCTCATTGACGATCTTGAAGTTCCATGCCATCGTCACTACCACATCCAATGGTTGAATCTATGAAAAGTTCAAATTGACTATCTAACTTTGAAAGTCCTTGATTTCTCCGCTCAGCATTTATCCAATCTCTAAACAACACCGATATCTCCAAACTGTCTTCTGCTAATGAATATATGTGGTCTCCAATTTGAAATCTTGCCGCGCTGAAAGCTGCCTCCGAAGCTACTGATGATCCTTGAATTGCAAGCACGTCTTTCACCATCCTACTAAGTTTTGGAAATTGAGCTCCACGAGCCCTTCACCAGTTCAATAGTTGTGGTATACCTTCATCGTTTGTAATATTATCTGAACCTTGTTCAAGATATGTAACAAATTCACATTTATTAGAAGAGTCAAGACCAAGTTTATGTTTCACTCTACCATGGGCACCTACTCGAGGCATAGACATTTGAGGATTTTCAACATTATCCAAGGAACAATATTTATCATACATTTCTTTAGCAAGTAATTTTATACTATTTTGACATGTTACCAAATCAGGTTTTTCTTCTGATTTAATATCTAAATTTTGATAAATGCATTCAACTAAAGCTTTTGCACCATATTCTTTATATTCGGGGTTGAAAAGAATTGCAGTTAAATAAATTTGAGGGATAGAAAAAAAATATTTCTTAAATTTTGTAATCATAACTTCAATAGCTTTGGTAAATAATTCATTTGTTTTATATTCAGAAAAGAGATATGAAATCTCACATATATGTATTAAAATTTCAGAAATAGTAGGATAATACATTCCAGAAATTTTTTTAGTAGCATCATAAAATGATTTCAAAAATATTCTAAGTTCATTTACTTCATCCCAATCACTATCATTAAGTTTAAATTCAGAATAAAAATTATGACTATTAAATTGCATAGTAATAGGTTCTCTATATGTATAAGAAACTTCAAGCATATCATAAAAGGAATTCCATCTAGTTTTTACATGCTTCAGAACTTTTCTAAACGGAAGTTTACATGCATTACAAAGCTCTTTAAATTGATTAATTATACTACTACTATGCATATGAAAAATATAAAAACAAGCATTATCAACTTTATCACAACTATTTTCAAATAATTTCACACCGTCACTAACAACCAAATTTAATATATGCGCATCACATCTAACATGAAAAACATATTTACTAATAGGACAAAGTCTAGGTTCTAGCATATTAATAGCATTTAAATTAGCAGAAGCATTATCTAAAGTAATACTAATGACTTTATCACAAAGA